>JBAIZZ010000097.1:599326-620293 GCA_037355905.1 Heliconius aoede | reverse complement strand
CTCTTTAACTTTATTGCTGAGCTGGAATGGGTACATAAAATGCGGAAAGACCTAGAATGGATGAGAAGGTATCTATGTGCTTGTTCTGAAGGATCGCACCTGCTTTCTCCTTTATTTGTTCAACTAGGTGATGTTAATAAGAAATATAGTATGGCGCAATTACAAGCAATAAATGATGGTAGCTTAGAAACACAATTGACTGAAATAACTGAAATTTGCCGAGCACATATAACTAACTGTGATTTGTGTTCTGGGAAGGGATATATTTGTGAAATTTGTAAGAATAAAGAGGTTTTATATCCTTTTGATAGCGGAGCTATAATGTGTGATAAATGCAACTCGATGTATCATAGAGGGTGTTGGCTTCGGAAAGGTCAAATTTGCTTGAAATGTCAGCGATTGAATGAAAGAAAAAAAGTAACAGAAACAGAAGAAAATAATATTGATGTACATTTAGAATATGATATAGATAAATTCGTTGAATAATTATAATTAATGCGGCTGAAAAATAAATGTATAAGAATCATTATATACTAATTCATCAAATAAATAAAAAGCTTGAACATTATTGGAATTTAAAGAATTGTTTTTTGCTAATTTTTTACTATAATTGGCATTGAATGTTGAAAATAGATTTTCACACAAAATAAAAACGAGAATGACATATTGAAAATAAAATTAAAAAGTGAAAAGAGTGAAAGGAGCCTAAATTTCAATTTGTAATATAATAATGTTTTGGTGCTTTTAAATCAAATATTTGTAGATTTAATGTGATTAAGTGTATGCTACAATATATTGTGAATGAAATCTTGTTTGGCAACAAATAAATAATAAAGTTATTTTTTTTATTTAAAAATTTCTGCTGTTCTTATTTCTAAAGATTTTTTAAACTTTGCAACTATTAAAGCTGTAAGTAAATACAATTGTTTATGACTGTAAACAAGGATTGTATGTTCATTCCTACCGAGGAAAATATATATGACAGTCGAAGCCCAAGCACAAGTACATTAGGTGCGACTGCAACTACAGGTTGTGGGTTTGATTTCTACTCCAGAAAATAATATTTTCATTTTCTGGCTCTGGTAACGAGGCAAAGGGAGTTGATTTCTGTCACTAAAACCGTAATGCCTCCAGAATTCGGCCAATAATGAGGAACAGAGTGTTTTAACACTAGGTTCTCTCGGCTTACCCTGCTATATGCGGGATATAGTGTGAAGCTAAAAAACTTTCTCGGTTTCTTAAACTAAGCAATTATTAGCGATTATTAACATTGATTCAATTGCTTCTTAATATAAGTTGGAAAAAGAATCGCCTACTCTGTAAATGAAAACTTTATTTTCATTAAGTTGTATTTCATAACATTTTTACAAGTATTTTTTGGCAATTTAAAAAAATAACTAAGCTCATTGCTCGTATCTCTCGTTAACATCCAATCCCTTTGCTCGCAGTAATGACGACAGAAATTGAGCTCGACGGTTGTGGGTTGGATTTCCAATCGGGGCAATAAAATATTTTCATTTCCTTGCCCTGGTAATAAGACAAATCGCAGCTTTGTGTTCCTCAAAGCAAGTTCTCAAAGTTGGGCTGCATCGGAACATTGTCTTAGCTCTATGTTCCTTCTGCCCATCCTGGTATATGCAGGATACAGCGTGAAGATGAAAAAAAAGTAGTCTCACCTGACAATCCAAGCATCTGCACGACTCCCTAAAGGTGCAGCTGTTGAGCGCCGACTCTATCTGCCTCAGATATTGCACGTTCGAATCCAGACGTTTCTTGCGTCTTGTTAAAGACGATAGGAAGGATATTAAAGTAGTTTTGGGTTTTTGTTCTTCGCTGAAAATTGGTATTAATATTTAAATAAAATTTTGTTGGACAATACGAACTATTGACATTTTTGTTAATTAATATATCCGAATATAAAGCTATATGTGTTGTTGTTCAGTATGGCCAACGAGCAGGGGCTGCCCTGAAAATAAGTTATCGGAACTTTCGCGCATTTTTCACTCGGGTGAAAAAAAAAAACTTAAAAGCATTTGATCATCAAGAAAACAATCTATACTCAATAGTCAACTCTGTGCCATCTAACTTCAGGGCTGCCACGATGTCTCGACGAACTGTAAATAATATTCAATAACCTAAAATTTTATTCCAAAATTCATATTATTTAAACTATTTCAAGAAAACCACAAAAAACTGTTTAGATAATACATGTATACTTGAACGTGTCGGGATATGACCCCGCACCTCTCGCAAAAGCGACCAAGCGCTCTGAGCATTAAATTACAAACTATAAAGAGTGGAATAACACTTTAAGAAATGTTAAAATAGAATGATACTCACCTTTTACTATCGACGTGATTCAACACGGCGGGTTTCATATCACAGAGCGGCGCTTCACTCGACCGTCGTTTCACGCAGTATTTCACGTCAATATTGCCGTTTTTACTAACTGTTAAAAATAAAAATATTTATTGCATTTTTTACTTTAAGATGGTACATGATTCGTTTTAAATTGTGTAATTATATAGAACAATAGCAGCTTCACGCTTTTTCACGCATAGCGGGGTAAACAGAGGAAACCTACTGTTAAGAGAGGAACCCAACGCGCTTTGTAATGTTACCACAGCGTGGAAACGATAATAATTTCTTCCCTTGAATGTGACTCGAACTCAGTTCACGGTCCATGTACCACAGTACCACGACGGCCTCCATATAGAGGAACACGGTGTTGACTGGTGTTGTTTTATTTTAGATTTTTTTCAGCTTTCACATTTATCCTTTAGATAAGTATATTTATGAAATAAATATTTATGAAAACTTTTATATTTAACTGCAAGTATTTTGCTATTGGTTAAGTTTGTGTAATGGAAAGTAAAAGTAAATAAGTTTTACAAGAGCGAGGTAATGAAAATAATAATAAATATTTAATTCCTCAGTCGCGTGCTTGTTTCCCTGTGCCACGAAGGCTTCTGCTGTTACCACCTAACACGTACTATTTACTTAAACATTAAACTAAGGATGGAGAGATTTATCCTTAGATACATTGTCTTATCTTATTGAAATATAGTAGATTTGTTATAATAATTTGAAATTACCAGTATTATTTTGTTCAGTTGGACGCCATTTCAGATCTGGATTGTAATTTACATCCATCTCATTATTCCTTTGCTCTTCCGGCCATAACTCCTCGACAGAACGATTTTGGTATATCGTTTCTGTCGATGCATTTCCGTTTTCTGCGTCGCAATTATTTGGCTGTTCTAGTACCTATAAAATATTATTAGGTTGACAACATAATAGTTAGAAACTTAATATACAAAATATAAAACAGCCTCAGTATAAATAACTAACCGCTAGAATGCTATTGAGAATCCACGGATTTGTTGACAATGCATTTGAGAAGCGGTGCCTGACGCCAATATATGCCTGGCCACGCAGCTTCACGCTGTATCCCGCGCATAGAAGGGTAGGCAAAGGAGACATGTGAACCTAGTGTTAAGATTCTCCATTCATTTTCCATCGAATTCTGGAGGCATTGAGTGTTGAGTGGCGGAACTCAACGTATTATAATAAGAATATTTAACATTTCATTTTCTCAAGTGGGAAGTGCGAGGTATTGTATACGTGAATTATACAGATTGCCGGTAACGTATACATTAAGATATGAACATCAACCTTTGCAATTGCTAAGGTAAGGTAAATATATAATAATATAATAAGTTACCTGATAATGTGCTCTGCTACCCAAAAAGAAAACAGCGCCAGTACCACTTGTCGCCATTTTCCTTAAAACATAAGATTATTTGCAACTATTGGTAAATAGGGTATAAAGTGAATTAAAATTACTATTTAATTACTTTGGGAACAGCCTGTATAATTTTCGCGTGCAGGTAATCTTATAACAGTATCGTATATGATTTGGCTTATATTAAAAAAAAAAATCAGCAAGGAACTGGTGAACACCGTCGGGGTATCAACAAAATTTATCTAAGCATGTTTCTTAGCTTTCAAGCTGTATTCATTCAAAACGCCCGGAATTGTGAAAAAAAATATCAATAACATTTTTTTTTATTTAAACATATCATATCTTATATGTATCAATTTAATGTAAATGGTAAACTGTTTAAAGTAAAAACAAAAGTAATAACGAAATATAATTGTTTAAATAATGTAAATGAACTAAAAAGTTTCTAAAAAAATATACATTTAAATCTAAAATAATAAAAATATAAATCTTTTCAATAAAAATATTTTTTTTGTTAAACTCAACATATTTTGATTTAATAGATAGGGAATAGAGGTAATTTATTTTATTTTTATATTATAAGATAATTTTGATAAATTTTGAAAGTCTATTGAAGGGAAAAAATATATTAAATTTTAATGTCAATTAAATAAATAAAATTTATTTATCATCACATTTTACTTTAAACAAATTAAGATATAAATAATCTAACCTATTTAAGTCAATAGCAAACCGCAACAAATGCATTAGACAGACGTCATATGTCACAATTATTACTTTTTAATTTCACTTAATATTTTATGACTTTGATTACAAATTAAAAGTATAGACGTACCTTTAAATATGTTATAATTTAATATTAAATATATATTTTTATCATATCACGCGTGTTTCTCATGTCTTGTTGGTCGAAACTGACGTATTTTGACCTTGCGCAGTGTATACTATAAGGGTTGCTGTACAGGGGTGAAATTGATATATCAATAAAAGTATTATAACAGGCTAAAAGATCTATATTTATTAAATCATAAGTATTTACATGATACAATAAAATTATATTATATTTATTTTATGTTAAAATATAAATAAATAATAAGTAATTGTGAATATACTTAATCAATGCAATTTTATTTGAACTGAAAATACTAAGAAATATTGAATGATAGTGTTCTCTGCGCTCTAAAAGATGGCGTGTAACAATAAATATTTGCGATATTTGGATGTTTGTGAGTTCGATTCCCGCAAGATCTCATTTATCTACTCTGGCGAAAACCAAAACTAAGTACAAGGCTAAGTTCCCTTCACTTAACATATATATTACTATGTCATATGCATTTATATGAGCGACGAAAGAAATGTTTTCCTTTTCACTAGATTGTTTTTGGATAACTCGCTGACAGCGGGATAAAGTGTAAAAGAAGTTATCATGGATGTCATCTTAGAAAATAAACCAACTAGGTAATATAAATATGTTAGAGACGTCCATGTTCTCTCCAAGATGGCGTTTTGCATGAAATATGCAGAATAATGTCGTACTTAAGTGTTAGAAAAGAATAAAAAATTATAATAGTAAGCTAAGTTTGTCTTGTATATTTACGTACTATAATAATAAATTCAAAGTAAATATGTATACAGTAAGTTTATAGTAAAAGATGGCCATGTTTTATATTTTAGAATAGTGTCACATTATACTTTTTGATCACATCTCCAACCACTTCACCTCCATTGGAATGACAAAATTCAATTCAATCTATATTTATTTTTATAATATATAATCAATCAATCAAAAAATATCAATTTATAATATTGAAAAACACAATAAGGCAAAAGAAAAAAGAATGTATGTGTCCGTTTTAACTTGTAAGAGTTATAGTAGTACACAATTAATTGAAATATAATTCTTATTTGAATCTTGTTGGCAATATGTAATAGTAAAAATATATATACAGGTTGATTTTTAATAATAAATCTCTTTTCTTGAAGATGATAACTATGAAATTATTAATAATGCTTTTTATAAGTAGAAAACAGCATATTTTTTTTTATTATCTCGTATTTTTTTTGTGTAAAAAATACGCACGATCTGAGGGTGCCTAGAGACACTGTATACAATCTCCATTTTATATATATATTTCCCTAATATTGAAAGCTCCTTAATTTGGTTATGAAATCTGTAGATTGCCCATCGCTTTTATTGATGGACTCCAATTTTTCGAAAAAGCTTGTAAGATCGCAAATCTGTTCTTTTTTACTTTTTGGTCATGTTAGGATTATGGTAAATATTGAGAATCTGAAAAATGGCATAAGCAATAAAGAGTAATAAGATAGATAAATAAACAAAAACATAAAAGCATAATAAGTAAGTAATAGAATAAATAAATATTTAGTTTAAAATAGACGCAAAAAAGGAGTCAAATCTACCACGTTGGGTCTGTAATACAGTCTGAGTCCAATCATTCGTCATTCTTCGGCGTCTGTACACAGTACTTCTAGCGATTGAATCTAGTGACAGAATGGCAAATGTTGAAATTTTTGGTCTTGTGGGTGATTGTCTTTGTAACATTGTTTGTGTGCGCCGCACTTGTTGTGGTGGGTGCGAACACCACCTTACCTCGTGGCAACGGACTCCCTATAGTATACAATATACAATTTTCTTATATAGTTATCGTGGAAAATACTTCGATAGCGCGTTTCAGGATAACAGTGTAGTTAAGATGTAGAGACCGCGATCGATGAAACTTTTAGTTTCTCTTGTTTGAGGTCTGATCTGTAGAGCTTTACATTATTGAACGTTTTCTTTCGGCGGAATGACTTGTTCAAGTAATGTTTTTATGATACATACATATATATGACTTCCTAAATATGAAATATTCATGTAAGATAAATAAGATATATACATTTTCTTAAGCATACGTAATAACGTAAAATTTTCTACATACATACAGACAAGTTATAATATTAAAAAAATGTCTACAAGCACAGTACTCTATATTACTTAAAGTGGAGGGGTTATAGCAGGTTTCTTTATACTTCACAGTGTCTTAGAATGCACTCTTATAAAGTATTACCATTAGAAATTGCACCTTATTTGTATAAAACGACGGTTTCCTTTCAGAAAGCTGAAGAGATATGCTGTACATTTCTTATACTGAATTGTTTTTTTTTCTTAATTTATAACATGAAAATGGATAAAAATAAAATGAATGAAGAGTGTAAATTGAAAGTAAAGATATAATATATATAATTGATTTTAACAAATAAATAATAAAATCAAAATTGAGCAGAAAGTGGGGAACCAAGTCTTAATGAGAACAGAGTGTCCAAGCACTACGTTTCCAGTTTCCCTTTGCCTACCCCGCTAGTAGCGGGATACAAGTGTGACACAGTCGTCGCTGTGTCACACTTGTCACACGCTCGTCACTCACTGACGGCCTAGAAGAAATAATTTAATTGAACATATAGTAAACCTTACACATCTTTGATTTCCTTCATAAATAACTGTAATATAACAAGGTCGTTTTATATTACTGTTATAATGTAACGAGGCACGTGGTCGTTGCACTATGGCTGACTCACCCTCACGCTGGCTTTAAACGCGATGGTTGAATAAATTGAATTCCATCTTTAATTGAGAGAATAAATTATAATGATTTCTGTGTCCTGACAAGATAAAGAACGGTGATGAGTTCCATTACTCCACACTTTGGAGACCCAATTACAAATCTATGAATGAAAATAGTATTTCAAGATTGATCTCATACTTGAGAGCATGAATAAATACACCTAGGTCTCTGGCTGCCCTACACATAAACATAACGAAACAGAATATAAAATTTAATGACTTTAATTTTTTTTTATACAAAAGAACTATGCTTTTTATTTCACAGATAATTGTAAATATTAAATATTATAGAATTATGACAAAAATACGTATTATACATATTTTATACGGCGATGTAATATATCATATATCAATATGACTTTGCTTACCGCAATAAAGAATAATTTTTAAGTACATTTTTTTAAATAATTTTATAATTTAAGCGCACGTTTTAATAAATCGAAATTTTGTTATTTATATGCAGTAGAAAACTATAAAGTATCAAATTATTTTAATTATATATGGAATTAAATGAGAAATAACAAAATTATATATGGAATATAATGGAAAGTACCAAACTCGGATACTTCCTATGTGCGTCACACTTGCATCACCGCTGGCAATCCGATTGTCATTTCAATATGATCCTTATTTGATTCGTATTAAAGTTGACTATTGTATTACTCCTTACGACACACTTTTCTAATTGGAATGAAACGTAGCCAAACTAATAAGACTATAGACTCGTCAAAAGTTGTATATTAATATTATTAAGAATTTTAAATAATGTTTATATTTATAGAAATATTTTCGTAACTCTATCTTTAATTAATTAATGAAAACTGCAACCCTAGATTTATGTATCAAGACGTTACTATATTATAACGCATTCTTATAAGATAATAATCAAAAGCAAAATTAATATAGAACTACCTATCTTTAAGAAGTTTTAAAATGTATTTTTTGACATACACACTATATAAATTACAAATACCGTTAAAGTCCATAACAAAATCATCTCAATTTTGTTTAAAAAGAAAAAAAAACAAGACGACTCCATCATACAATTTGCAGAGATTTACGTAGCACTACGTCAACCTCACCTAACCAATCAGAGACGTTGGCCTGTATCGCGCTATAGAAGTTTTTCTGTTGACGAAGCATAAATATATGGTCGACCTATACATCAGAGGGGAGTCCTAGGCTACTCGGTAAGCCGGTCGTGGCGGAGGGCCGGTGAAAGCCTCCGCCGTCTGAATATGTCGTCACGTATGTTCAATATATTCAATAATGATATACTTATGAAAATATGATAACAAATTCTGTTAAAGGAAAATACGAGAACCTCTTCTCACTATCACCGCAGTAGCTACTTTGACTTCCTTTTTTGTTTTTTTTTTTTCTTTAAATTATAATATTAGATATAAATGGTAATAAAAAAAAATTTTTGCACTATTATCATTTAATTATGATTTTAAAGATTATTTATCATGCAAACCATTAGAAAGGTATGTATTTATTTCTAATAAGACGACGTACGGTTGTCGACACCTATTTGTATCGACAACCAACACGTTTAATATGATGCGTTAAAACTACATCTAACACATATTGGAACGTTTTAATTTCCAAAATTTAATTCTTTTTCAGCTACATATATTAATATGATATTTTCTTTCAAAAGTGTGGAATTAAACTTTAAGTATGTCAAAAGACACACACACGTTCTTCTCACATAGCAGGTTAGGTAGAAGTATGTGTACTTGTGTATAATGAAGAATTGAAAAAAAAAGTATTATATAGTCTGTTCATGGCGGCTACTTATTTCTCTCAGTCCAAGTGGAAAATAAGGAGTGAAAATGAAAAAATCTAAATTTTATGTATCTCTATAGCTTTATATTTAGATACAAACATACCTGCTGAATATACGAAAATGACTGGACCCTCTTAAGGAGATAATGTATATATATATATAATAACGTAAATCTATAAACAATTATTTGCACGCATTTCACACGCCAGAGATAAGTAGGGACGTTCACGTCGTCGTATAGGACCAGCACATGTCAAGAGGCAAAGTGCGGCGTTGAGTTCCGTAACTCAACACGCAACACCATGCAATCGAGAATTCGACGAAAAGTGGGGTTTTAATAATTATTAATTTTCCTCTGTTTATTCTGCTAATTGCAGGTATAAAGCGTGAGGGTGAAAAAAACCCCTGTTTTTCCTTCGAATCGAATCTATAGCCATGACAAAACTGAAAATCGCACCTTGTCTACTAGAGTGGGGAAAGCAAAATAATTTACTCCCAGAGTGGAAATCGAACTCGAATCGAATATTAAAGCTCTTACTTTCACCAGTGGCCACCGAATTCTCGAGATGTTGTTTGTTGAGCGGTGGAAGCCAAAAGGCATCGTTAAAAGATCAAAAAAAAAAAAAAAGAAAATACTTATTAAATATTTTATTCCTCCGTGTGGAAATTGAACCCACAGCCATCACGCTTATTCAGTTGCACGTTTGTGTAAGGCACACAAGCGTGCGACTGAATATATGCAATTATAATAATAAACACACTATATTATACTCTGCAAAATATGCACCTGCGCTAGTTCCACATCTTTTAAAATAATTATATTATGAGTTAAAAGTATATTGAGTAATATTATTTAAAAATTAAATCAGCTTCACATTGTATCCCGCACACAGCAGTATTGGCAGAGGGAACCTAGTGTTAAGACACTTCTGCTCCACACTTCACGATTTCTTGAGACTGACCGAGTCTGAGTGGGAATCGAACCTAAAACTGTCACATTTTGACCGAGTCTGAGTGGGAATCGAACCTAAAACTGTCACATTTTAACAGTCCTACCACACAACAAAAAAGACGCTTTTATTACTTTTTTTTCAGCTTCACGCTGTATCCCGCACACAGCAGGGTAGGCAGAGGGAACCTCGGTGTTAAGACACTCCGTTCCACACTTTCTACCGAATTCTGGAGGCATTGCGTGTTGAGTGGCAGAACTCAACGCCGCGCTTTGCCTCGACACCAGAGCGAAGAAAAATGGAAATATAAACGTAAAGAAATATTTCACTTCCACGAGTGGGAATCGAACCCACAACCGTCGCGTTTGCGGGCGGCACTGTTAAAAATAATAAGAATTATCAATAATAAGTCATTGTTCAACATTACCATTAAAGAAAAAAAAAATCAGCAAAAAGAAGGTCGAATCAGCTACTGAAGTATGGATGAGACACTAAGCCTCTCTTTATCATTTTTCTTGACATATTTGACGTTTTATTACCACATATGATTGCTTTACCGCTTCAACATATCTGTTGGCAGGGAAGTAGGCCGGCTCCCCGCCATCACCGGTTCACTCAGTAGCTACGGACCTCCCATACAAACAATATACGCATCATCTTATATACTCATTCTGTGAAAAAATTCCGATAGCGTGATGTAGAACTCCATTTTTGATATTAAATAACTGTTACATAACCGTGTGAAATAATAATTTTGATTTGTTGTCGACTATTTTGTATTGTGTAGTATTTTTTGTTGATTTTACATTTTGATCTTATGGTTGTTTTTAAGGTTTATTTAGAGTTAAACGTTTTTAGATGTCGCTTATGGAGATTGCTGTGTGTATAAAAGAGATAGTATCGCGATAGAATCTCTCGCTCATCCTACTTTAAATTTGTAGGCCTTGCCTCTAGATTTGCTTTGTCGTTGGATTTGGAAGCAATAGAGTTATAAGCTTAAAGCGATAAAATATTAGAATTTTAATATATTGAAAATTTCATTAATATATTGACTTGTTCACATTTTTATAATAGAATATAGAAAAATAAATATTGTTTACATGAAACGGTAAAAATGTTGGTATGCACAAATTTATATTTTATCTTATTTTATTTAGTAAGGAGTTACAAAGCAAATACCAAATTACATTTTTTTTACGTGACAAATATTAAAGATCTTTTATAATTAAATTATAATTTTATTAATAACTTAATTACTTGTTACAAATATTTATTTTCATATGGCAACTACAGATGTTGTTGTGATTATCTTTGCCTAACAAAATGAGAGGAACTTGTACAAAACCTGAAAGAAAATAAAATGGCGAAACTTGGAGCACATTACGCGGTTGTTTTACTTTAAATTTATATATTATCAGTGATATTAGAAACATTATACTGTCAGTGTTGTTATTTTGTTATATATACGATTGATTGTTGCCATCCAAGCAAGTAAGTGATTGTTGCAATAATCATAAAATTGTATATATAAGTAGAAACACCGAAAACTATGGTGTTGCAAGAAATGGTCGATTTTTATGACATTTTTAATTTTACCTACAGAATTTGAAAATGTTAGGTTTAACTTTTAAATTGAACACAAAATTGATATCTGCAGTCGTGTACAATAAAAATTTAAAGAGCCTTACGCTTCTATACAAATACCTAAATCAGTATCTAATAAAATAAATTAAGGTTAGTTACTATTTGTAACATTTGTTGATAAACATTGAAGTTCTATTTATAATGTAATTAATATTTAGATAGTATTATAATCTTCATTTTGTATTATATACACTAGTTTTTAAGTACAGTATATTGCTTATAAACAAACAAGTAACTAATTTTATTACATTATTATTGTATTATTTCAGATAAATAAATCATGTGTGACGAAGAACAAGGTACAAGTTCAGGAGAATCTGCAACCCGTATGTTGGCAGCGGAATATAAAGATGGTATATAACCCTTTAATTCTCTTGTGTTGTCATCTAGGTAGTTGTTGAAATACTGAATAATATACCAAAAAAAGACAATACTAAACAGTTCATAATAATTAAAAAAGAGCTTTTATATTTGACTACAAAATAAACTACAAAACTATATATATCACATTAAGTGTGTATAAAGAGCCTCTGTGTGAACACAAGTGCATCTAATTTAATCTCTCTAATCTCTTTAATCTAATTTAATAAAAAATAAATTATGACAAGATAATTATTGTCACATCAGCTACTGTGTAAACACTTCATTTCCATGTGTCTAGTTGGGAAGTTCTCGAATAGTTTTGTCTACACTGTTATGTGCAGGACACAGTTTTTTTATATTAATATTAACTTAAGACCAGTTGTGGCGCAGATGCATTAGCGTGCAAATGCAAGCTGATTATAAATAGACTTCATTTTACTGACATCAATCAGTGAGGCAAAGCATGCTATTAAGTTCCAACACATTAGCCACTTTCCAATTCCAACCAATGTATTTCTTCCAGAATTTGTTGAAATGCAAGAAACAGATGTGCCTTTATGAGTATGGAGTGACTTAACACCTAGGTTCCCATGCTGTTTGGCTTACTCTGTTATGTGTAGGATATAGTGTGAAGTTTATTAAGGAATCTTTTATTATAACAACATCAACGACTGCCCAGAATTACTATCTTATGTAAACTGGAGAGTCCCATCTCGAAGAATGCACCAACGTGATTTTTGATTTCAATTACTGGTAGCTAGAACCAACTATTGGTTCCATGCTCCATTATGGAGAATGAGTAGATTAGCCAACAAACTTCAAATTGATTTGAAATTCCTACCGCTGACTTAATTTACATGTGAAATAAAAAAAATCTCACTAGTCTATTATTTATAGTCTGTCTTCTTGATTTTGTTTGCTTTAAATGTGATATATGTAAAAAGAAAATTTTCTTGTAATGCATTTATTTTTTTTATATTTCTATTTTGTTATGTAATAACTCATTGTATATACTTTGTAGTTGAATTGTAATTGAGCGATTCCCTGTGTAAATAAATAAATAAAACTATAACTAAATTTGTGAAAATGATCTAATTTTTTTTGTCATATTTCAGGTCAATTAGAAATTGTTGAAGTAACACCTTATGATAAACATGATGAGGTAAACAAAACTTTATATTTAAATATTGAAAAAGGAAAGTGGAGAACGAAAGTGTCTTAATGAAAAAGAATTTCATAACACCAGTTGCTTCATTGCTATTCTGCAGTTTTGGCTAAGGTCTAATGTATATATTAACATTACAGATACAAAATTTGCAAGGACACATTGTGGATGATACAGATGGACATTCCAGCATTAAATACGTGCAAGTGCTTGATGGCAAGAACATGGTCGTTGATTTACTCAATTTGACATTAGTTAAGTGAGTAAAATTAGTTTTCTATTTAAACTTTTTGTAAATATTTCTGTAATAACAGTTGAAAATTTTGGACTTCACTTGGAAAAAGGAGTGTCTTTTCACTAGGTTCTCCTGTGCCTAAAATAAAAAAATTTGTTCACAGATGTGAGGATGGCCAAGAAACTTATAGACTGGTGGGGGGAGAGGGTGATGATACCACTGTTACTTGTGTGTTAGCGAATGACGATGGTGACGGTATGATTTTTTAAATATATTAATGATGGATTATTACACTTTGTTTAATTAATATTATATACAATTTTTAGAGTTTCATAACCATAATACAATTGTTGTCTGTATGTATGTCCGTCCGTTAAGGCCATTATTTATTTTTTTACTTAAAATTTATATATACATTTTGTATTTCTAGAACAAGAAAGTCAAGACAATCAAGAGTCGTACGTAGTGATAGACGGTGATCAAGGGGAACCAGTGGTTTTTCTAAAGTCTACTCTACAACAAACAAATCATAATAAAATTGAAATGAAGAAAGTTCGTAATTTTTTATAATTTAATGATATTTAAGTTGTTTTTGATTATAAATTAAAATAAAAAGAAATCAGCTTTTCACTGTATTCTGCACATAGTAGGTTAGTCAGGGAGAACTTCATTTCTGTTACAATGTTACGATTCCTGTGTGAAAAGTGTTTTTAGTTTTTTACACTATTAATTTATTTTCAATAATTTAGCAGGAAAAAAAACCAATGTCACCATCCGAAATTTTGGAAAAGGCGAAAGCATTGCAGAAAGCTAAGTGAGTGCTAAATTTAAAATTAATATTAATGACAGGTATTCAGTTTCACGTTTTATCTCGCATATGATAGATTATATAGAGGGAACCTAGTGTAAAGACTCTGTTCTTAAAAATAAAAACCAGGGCGAGGAAATGAAAATAATTTTAATGTAATTCCCCAAATGGGAATCGAAACCACAACTAGCGCATTTACAGTAGTAAGCTGTCCACTGCTATACGATGACCTGAAAAAGATAACATTTATATTTAATTATTTTTCGTAAAACTTGACTTATATTTTTAAGTAAACTTAAAAATATAAGTCAAGTTTTACTTATATTTTTAAGTTTTAATTATAATAAGTTAAGTTATAATTTTAATAAGTTAAGTTATAATTTTAATTAAAATTATATCGATGATATAATTATAATTAAACTTAAAAGACGTTAGTTGTTGAAAAATCTCTTCTCTCTCTGAAAAAATTTACTCGTTACTTATATTAAAATATTTATCACATCTTTATTTTAATATATAGTAAAGTATTTAGTTCAATATATATATCATTTATTATATTGTTCACCATCAGAGCTCTCCAAACCCCACGTAGCAGCAGTGGTATTGGCGGTGGTAGTCGTAAACGTAATTCAGCTCTGCCGCCCCCACACGAGCTGCTCGCGTCGCCCCAGTTCAAGTTGTTCCTCTACTCCTGCAAGCTGTGCTCCTTCAAGTGCAATGCTATTAAAGAGCTCACTGCTCATAAGGTTAGTCTTAGTAGTTGAAAATGGTATTGTAGGTGCAAGATGGTTAGTAAAGTAGTTGTTACTTGGATCTGTATCAGTTCTTTCATTTAAGTGTGTTTTAAGTCTGCATCCAATGGACAGTCTACCAACACGTGTACTCCCGTCAGCTGCACTCATAATAATGATTGTTTAACTGATCACGATCAGTTACAGACCAATGCAAGTCAATGTTAGCTCCCGCCCGGTGACGCTGTAAAGAGCAGCCTACGTCCATCGTAGATCGCTCGGGTGTCAAAACAAAGCGCAGTGTTGAGTGCCGCCACTCAACACGACGTGCCTCTGTATACCCTGCTGTGTGCGGGTACACCGTGAAGCTTATTCGCGTATAGTTTAGTCGGAGAGCGCGAAAGGCAGACAAATATTTCCCCTAGGCACAAAACCTGTTTAAAAATAAAATTTAATAAATAAATGTATACTTGAACGTCGCGCAGGCGGCGGAGCACGCAGCGGGCAGCGCGGGCTCGGGAGGCGGGGCGGGCGCGGGGCGCTGGCGCGGTGCGGGCCGCAACGCCGCCATCACGCTGCAGTGCGCGCGCTGCCCTTTCCGTGGCGCCACGCACAACCAGGTACTGGAGCAGCGTTGACAGACGTGGCGATTTTTAAATTTAAATGTCTCGGGCCAAACATGGTTTTAATTTTCCACCAGTTTGAAGTACTCCACGCCACTTAGATAATTAATTTTGACTTTTGTCAAGTTTCGCAATTCTGCGCCCAGAAGTTATTAAATTAATTTAAAGTTATTTTTGATTACACTAGTTTCATGAATCAACTTCGTGATTATAATTCGCTACCTAAGTTTTCACACTATACTTTTTATTTCCGAAAATAAAGAACGATGTTAAGGAAATTAAAAGATATAAAATTTCATTTCAGTTAATGAAGCACGTGAAGGACAAACACGTTGAGAGCACGGAGACCAGTAAGTTATTTTTTACTATGGTTAAAATATTGTATTTTTTCGTCGGCTCCACCCTGTATCCCGCATATAAGAGGATAGGCAAAAGATCAAGGTACGGAACTCAACGCCGTGTTTTTGTTATAACCGGAGCATGAAAATTACTTACACATAATTATTCCCTCGAGTGGTGGTTGTCCTCAAAGTTTGTATTACATTTCTCAGGGACTGCTAGTTCCAATTATGATATTTGTATTTTGTGTGCTGTATAATACATTTATCGAGAAAGGCTATATTACGTTACCTGCGCTCATTGTTATATTTTGTCACGTGTTATACACGAGGAGTAACTTAGGTACAGGTACAACCTAGGAGTCGTGGCTGCCCTTAATAGATGATATAGCTGTGCAAATTTGATTTTAGTATTCTTCATACTTTTTATTATTTTCTTCCCCAGTTAGAAATGCCCAAAAGGTTTATAAAGACCAACTTCAAAGTGGCCACGACTCAATTCTATTGTATTGCCGTTCGACCACGCAGTCTGAGCAATAGATAAAAAGCTATTATAATAATTAGTAAATATCTGTTTGTTGACAGCAAAAATATACCTGGATAGCCCAGAAGCGGCTGTGGCGGATGTTTTAGTGTGCGGTGCGTGCGGGTTCGAAGCCAGCGAGCGGGAGGCATTCCGCGAACATGTCATCAACGAACACAGCCAATTACGTTATTTGTGATGCGACGTGACGTGCTGTTAGAATGTGACGTGGCTGATACTTGTGACGTACTGATAGATTGTAGCGCGACAGATAAATTTTGACCTGACATGCTAATAAATCATGATCGCCATCGCCAAGAAACCAATCATGACGCACGCTTGTATCCCTGTGAATCCCACGACGGCCCCAATCAATCATTTGAATTTGCTTTGTACTTTTTTAAAAGAAAGGTTAACTGTAAATAATTCTAATGTTAATTCTAATAATTGTAATGTAAACTGTAAATGATTCTGATCTATCATGTCATGATTCATGTTACAATTTTTAACGTGACGTAACCAGACAAGTGTCTAAAAAAATATATATTTGCATGTCACGTCATGTCATGACAGCATTTTGTGACATTTTCTGGGTATTGGGATGTCAGTCAGTCAAAAGTACATAGACTTTCTATCTTGTGAATAAGTTTTAAGTAAGTTATATGATTTTAGTATCATGGTGTTTCTTATTAAGAAATAAATATATTATTTCAAGTGTTTTCAATTGTTTTGTTTATTTAATATTACTATACAAAGTTGGATCAAAGTTTTATCTTAACATATTTATCTAATAAAATATTAATTACTCAACCAATACCAATTCACAATGGACAAAACCCTCCATAATTTTAATACATAAGGATAAAAATGAAATTAATAATTACAGACCTATAAGTTTAATGTGTAAATATTTACAAAGTTTTTTCTAAAATAGTATCAAGTCGAATCACTAGTTTATAACATATAAGTCATGTAATATATAGAATGACTATAGCAACGCAACTAAAGTTTTTTTGAGATGTATTGAAAAAACAACATACAAAAGTGTAGAACAAAATTTATTGCAATATTATGGGCATTTCCTCTCGAGCTGCCCCTTTCCCCCCTCGTCATACTCCTGCGAAGAGATCCACATCTGTTGGAAGGAGCCTATGGACGCCAGTATAGAGCCTCCTGGAACAATCATTTGGTTATTTAATGTTAGTAGTTTATTAAAAATATTAAATAATTAATAGCATATGATCTATAACTAATATAAAAAGCGGAAGAGCTTGTTTGCTTGTTAAAGCATTAAGATCTCTGGGGCTACTGGTCTTTTTTTTGCTTTGTATGAAAGATAATTCTCAGGAGTGATATGGACTATATAACATTACGGTGTACATTTTATGTAGCCTTAAATAACGAAATAACAATAATAATGTACGCCATTGAATTGCGTTAATCACGTGAGCTGCCATAATGGCTAAACATTTGTCAGTTACGGACCTATCCACGCGGCGAACCTCCTCTCGGGCCCGGCGGGCGGCGCAGCGAGTTTGAGGCGGTGCGCGGAGGGCGCGCGCGCCGCCAGCTCGCGGCCGAGGCGTTCCAGCCAGCCGGCGGCGCAGGCGCAGCCCCCGCACGCCACGGCGGCGCCCCATAGCGCGGCGCGCACGTCCGCATCGCACGCGCCCGCCGCAGCCGCCGCCATGTGCGCGGCGCCCAGGCTCTGCTCGAACAGGCATTCGGCCAGCTTGAAGCGCTCGGGGCCGAAGTCCTGGTGGTAGCCGCCGGGGAATTCGTAATGCAGGCCCGGCACGGCCGCCGCCGCGCGCTCGTCGTACGCCTGCTCGGACACGTGCGCCACACAGTGCACGAAGTCCGCGTACTGGCGGCGCAGCATGTACTGCTGCCACGACTGCGTCAGGCCGGAGGGCAGGCTCTTCAGGGTGTAGCGCGCTCGCTCGCGCTCGCGGATCACCTCTTTGCTCTTTGCATGGCGATGAACAAAGGAAATTAGCAACCAACAATAGAAACGAGTACTAATTTTTTGAGCAAATTTCCAATATATTTTGTTAAAATTTGAATATATTTATTTTCTTCAATCTTTATTTTCTGACAACTATTTTTATTAGCACTGTCTTAAGTCAAACAAGAAGTAATTATTAACTTAATTTTTTAATAACAAAGTTCAATGTCAACTTTCCAATTTTATTTACAAAAAGATCATATCATTTAAACCTACCCATAATAAACACTGACTAATGATAAATGTAAAAGTAAAATGGTAAGTTTTTAGTAAACAGGTAAAATAATGCATGAATAGACAATAATATAAAACTTCAACTTATTAAAGTCAAGCAACAGGTAACTAGTACCAGTTAAATCTAACATTTATCAATGTAATTTGTGCCAAATTTACAATTCATTAGACAAGAGACTGGCAAACAAGCAACAAGTAACATGTAATATTACCTGTACACTATAAAGAGAACATTTATATCTCTATAAAATCTGATTATAAAACAAAAAATCTGTTTATATTCCAATTATTTATGGTAAACAAAAATTTAAAATCAATATGTAATAAGATAGAAGTAACATGCTGCAAGTAACATGTACACTTACCTGTATACTATATATAGGCAACATCTGTATGTGCATGTTGTTCAACATGTGCTTGGCCTGAGCCACCAAATGGTCACCGCCAACTGGTGACCGCACTGCGGCACTCACTAATGCATATCTGTCAGGTAAAAATAAAAAAAAAAGGAGATTATATATCACTAAACACACAATGTCTCCAGAATTGGACAGAAAGCGGGGAACCAAGTGTCTTAACACTGAGGGCCCCTCTGCCTACCCTGCTGTGTGTTACTAAAAAGCATATAAAAAAAAATAAAAACCAAATTTAACGGATAGTCGCAAGAGTGAGATTCTAAACGTTATTTAATATTTTCATTTCTACGTTACTCCTTCCTACCCTGCTGAGTGCGGGATACAGCGTGAAGCTGAAAATTTTTTCAACGTGTTTTGAGTCAAAGTGTGGCATTGAGTTCCGCCATTCAACACACATCCCCAATTCACCGGATAGTGAGGAGCAGATTATCTTAACACTAGGCTCCTCCTACACTGCTTTATGCAGGATACAGTGTGAAAATATAAAATTTTAATTCTCTTGAGTTTGAATTTGAGCAGGAAATAGCATAAGGAGGAGGGTGTTGTCACTGTTTAACTGTCTACTCTGTAGTAATACAGGATAAAGAATAACATAACTATAAAAAAGTTCTTAACATGTTTAGGTATATACATACTTCATTCAAAACATAAATATATAATATACATAAATGTGTTGTCATGAATATGTTTTAATCAATTAAATGATTTAATCAATAAATCATTTCATTTTCCTTGAGTGGGAATCAAACCCATAAACTATCGTATTTATAGTCGCACGCTTGTGTATCTACACCCTGCCTGGTAGAATATTTAGTATTATATACAATTTTTATAAAAGAAAATTTTTTCCCAAAACATCTTACCCATCAACGACAGGCACAGCTGAAGTCTGACTGGCACCAGCGTCTATGACTAATGCTGTGGACTTGCCGTTTGCGAACGCCGCCAACACCGCATTCTTCACGAGGAAGAACGCCGGAGCTTGGTACTTCTCAAAGAGGAGCTCTGCTAGTTTCTCGCGAGCAGGCCTGCTCGTCCATACTGCTTCTGTGAATAATGCTGGATGGTGTTCCGATGGCGATCTTATTACCTGAAATTCAAAATGCTTTTCATCAGAAATTATTTCAAAAAGGAAAAAAATAAATAAATTTATATCTTTTAAAAATGTTTAATTTATATCTTTTAAAAGTTTTTCCCTCCGAAAAAAGATATAAGAAAAGATGGATTGACAAAATATATGTGAAGAAAGATGGAGGAGGCCTTTTACCTTAAAGGGGCTTTATAGTAAACAACAAATCAACCATAATTTAATTACTTATGCAGTCTACTTACTGCAAAGATGAATAAGCAAAATAAATAAGTATGTATCAGACACCGAAAAGCATTTTTTTCAAAAAAATTCTTACAATCATGCTGCTGGAGTTGAGTGACACAACATTTAAGAGTTTGATACCTACTTGGCGGAATTATTTTCATCTCACTCACTCACTCACTTTAAGAATAACATAAAGTATGACATTGAGTTCCATTACTGTACATGCATTGGTCTCAAAAAGCAATCTGTGGGGAATGGAATGTCTTATTGTTTAGTTCCCTCTGCATTCCCTGCTGGGTGCCAGATATGCTGTGAAGATGAAAAAAATCACTAACCTTAGAATAACAATAGTCTAACATTTTCTCAAATAAATCCCAATTGTCCACTTGTCCATCTTTCATGTATGTCTGCACTTCCATGTGAGGTCTTGGCACATGGAGTTCCGTCACATCTAT
>JBAIZZ010000097.1:489388-599226 GCA_037355905.1 Heliconius aoede | reverse complement strand
TTAATTTACATCAATATTAATTATGATTAATTTAATTATGAAATTATTAGATCTCTTTTTGTAAAAAAATATCTAATTAGCATCAACGTACACGAGTAAAGAAACGTACACGAGAAAAGAAGCATTCTTTCATAGATAACATCCAGATTATCTGTTGCGACACAGATGTCTAACTTTTTTGCTTATTTTATTTATTATACTTTTGGTACATTATAGGCGCAAAATAAAATAATTCGTTTTATTTTTAAATTATGCAAAGTGATTGATATGAACATGAAAATGAAATGATATTTATATGTAATTAAGAAATAATATAACTGGATACAACATTGTAATCAAAATGTAGTTCTTGCTGTGTATAACAAAGCCGTCCTCGCTACGTGATAATTGAGGGTTTGAGTTCCATATGGGGGATTGAATTGTTATAATTTTCTCACTATGGTTTCAAGAGGTTCCTCCTGTCTATTCTGCTAATTGCAAGATGAAGTCGGTAGAACATAAATCATCATGCTATTGATTGAATATCTGGGTTGTGTAAAAAATACTTAACCAATTACGACGTTCTAACTTGTTTATAATTTAAGGTATGATTTTAAATTCGTTTAATTCTTTAAAAAAATGATGATCTGTAGTAGGTAATATATGGGTAATAAGTATTTTGCTAAAATTAGAAGGTATTTACTATCCATACATATCTTTTCATTCAAATACATAGTTTTCCACTTAGCGCTTATCCTATAAATATAATAATTATGGATGAGCTGTGGATCTGATCCCACGGATATTATAATTTTTCGTAAATTACTTACCAATTAAACCACTATAAGTTGGAATAATATTTAGTTTATTTTATAAACTTATCAGGGAAAAAAATAATAAACATACTTTTGTATATGTATTTAATATAGCACAAATGATTAATGCCACTTTACCAATACGTTCAACTACACATCGAAGACACAAACTATTACGAAATATACTACGTAACACATATTGTATGGACACAAAACATATAACAAGACTCAGAGACATTAATTTGTCTTTAACTAACATTAAGTTGCCACAAATGTTAAGTACATTTGTATTAATTTAAGATTAGTTAAAAAAATTAATATCTTAGAGTGACTTGACATCTACAAAGTATTCTTGTGTATTAATTTTTTTTATATATATATCGATATATATTTCAAATATTATGTGTTTTTGAAGATAAACGTATAATTAAAAGTATTTTCTTTTAAGTATAATGTAAAGTACTTACGGACATTTAAAGAATATATGTAACTCTTAAAGTTAATAGTACCATAGTTTTGTAATTATTTAAAAAAATCTTGAAGACAAAACAATTAATATAAGTTTTATATCAAAATATTTCCAAAAAAACCTATATTTGTGAGTAAGTCTTACAAAAATATCGGTGTCATTTTGCTCAGAATTTTATCATAATGTGCGCTAGAAATGTGTAAAAAATGTAATTTTACAAAAAAAACATATGAATGATCGTGTTTATAGAAAGTATATAGGAACTTTACTCTAGAGGTTTTTTTCGTGTACATCAAATAGTATAAAATACAATACGAAATTATACAATGTATTAGAAGGTATATTTAGATATCTATAGAAGGCATAATTATTAAATGTCTATATGTTATATATAATGTCTAATGTATACGAAATATAACGTAAAATTAACGTTGCACAAACATTTATTAAATATAATATATTTTCCTCAAAAAAAGGATTAAATATATTAAAAATAAAACAGAAATTAAATTTGTCTAGAATTAGAAAAGACAATGTCTTTTAGCATTTGCTAAAAGTATAATAAAAATTTAACACATAGTTTATGCTTACAAAAGTACCGTTATATTCGAAGTTTCATTGATTTTTAATTTCTGTTTACATTTAGGAATTATGATTTAAGGTTATATAAAGTGTACATACTAAAAATTATGAAATATATTCAAAATTCTGTCAGAAATGTGTAGATTGCAATTCCGCCCCGTTCAAATTATTTTACAGTTTTTTTTTCATTTTCAAAACACACAAGGAAATTAAAAATAATTAATTCCAACGGAATTCCCATATTTCTAAACTAGAAATGTCTAGTTAAAATGTATCTATACTAATTCTCTCCAGAGTCCATAAGTTATTTATTTCTATAGTATATTATATTAATATTTAAATATATGTACGTTAAAACCGCCATATTTGCATACGTTACCTGAATAAATGACATTCCGAATCAGTCTTAGAAACAACATCGAGGCCTCCACTTTTTATTATTTAGGGCGAATTCCTATTTTAATATTTATTTAGTGTAGGTTCTAATACCATTCGTATAAGACTTCTATACAAAAGCTGAGTGAGATATTAAAAAACATTACGTACATAAATATAACGTCCCTTTGGTGATGACGAGAGCCAAGCCACATACAAACGTAGAAGGAAAAGTAAAAAAAAACTAAATCAATAACAATCTTATTAAAATTTTACTTGTAACTTCTAATTTAAGTATTAAAGAGACAAATTATTTTTATTTAAGCTTCACGCTGCATCCTGCTTATCGAATGGTAGGTAGACGGAACCTGAGTGTTGACACTCTGTTCATCAGACTTTGAGTGGTGGAATATATAAAACGTTCCATGTGTATTGTAAATTGTCTCAAAAATAATAATGTGTGGCTTCCCATCACCACCACGAGAGACGGTATGAAGAATATAGATCCTACAAAATATTAAAAAAAGGAATTTCTAATAAATAATAGCCTCATTTGAGAAACGAAACGTAATTCATAAAACCTACATAAGTATTTAAAATAATAGTTCGCGTGTTAAATAACTGTAACAATTTACATAAAGCAAGTGTTATTTGGAACGCGATGAATATTTTTAAAAGTATGTCATTTTTTTAATATGTTTTTGAATATTTTTACTATTGCTACGAATTTTAAATTGTGAACACAGATTTACTACGATTCAACCATTGACAATATATTTTTTCACGTAGGTATACAGATAATGACCTATGACTATTATGCCTAAGCGAAATAAAATATAATATAATTGAAATAAAGTATAATACAAGAATTGTGAAAATTCAGTAGATACGAGATAATAGACTAATTATTACATTAGGCCGTATATAATAGTTCATAATTTTGTGAAATATAGTTGTCATATATATTATACGTATCAATATTTTTATGCTTAAACTAAACTATAAAATATTACATATTATAATGATATAAATTATGTACACGTTACTGAAATTGTATTGCTATAATCTACTTTATAGTCTATTGGAATTAAATAAAAGTGTGAATAATTAGTAAAATCGTAGTACTATTTATGTATCCAAAGGTAATGAGCTCCACACAAAGTATTGGCCGACAGTATTAAAAAATAAGTAACGGAAGGACCTATACACATACACAGAAAACATTTAATATTTATTCTATATACATAGATATTATCTAAAAGTCCAGTATAAGAAAGAGTTTAAAAGTGTGCCAAAAATAGTGTTTTTTGTTTACAATATACATACTTTAGATTTTTAGAAACAACAGCTGTTTTTTTTTGGCTTTTTCTTCAACGCACATATTTTTAGTTAATAAAGTGCTTTTTTTATATAAAACGTGTTTTTATCTGTTTTTTCCTAATAGTTTGTTGTGTTTTCAATCTTTTATACTGTTTTACTCCAGTATTGCATGAAGTGTCATACATGGTGCTGAACTTGGTACGCTTATTACATGTGTGTACTGAGTTTTAATTCATTTATCTAAGACAGTAGATAACTAAAATCACGATGGCAATTTTCTTAAGTTAGAGTCCAATTGTGATTTCAAAAAGTATTCTTATTTTTTTTTCAGCAAGATAAAGTTTAAACAAGATATTCTTGGACATTAATACACTTTACCCATTTTAGAAATTACCATTAGTTAATCTCTAAACTGAGATTTCCCATTTACTCGCAAATACAAATTCACAGACAATTAAAAATTTCCCCCAAAAAAAAAACACCCAAAAACTTTAAGATTTCCACTCGTAAAATTTCCAATCCATGTTTACTGAAAATTACACCTCACATTTTTAGCTAGAAAAACAAACAAACGGCAAATTTCCAATAAACAATCCAGAAATTTCAATCCAGTAAGTCTACAGTGTCCAAAAACTACCTGAATATCCAAAATTTCTCCTTTTCTTATTCACTTAACCTGACACCCCACTTACCCAATGTATAGCGCTGAAGTGCAAAAATCCACAATTTTTCCACACACCTGCCCAAAAAATTACCGAAACTCCAAAAATTTTCACTTTTCCCTATATTCACTGGACCTGACAACCCACATTGATAGCACTGAAGAGTGGCGCAGCGCCCAGCCCCGCGTCACCCTCCCCGATGCCCGCCAGGTACTTCGCGCCCGTACAGTCGTCGCAAGTACAACTGTCTGTTAGTGTACAGAGTCCCCGGGATGTGGCTATGGCCTCCCATTTAATTTGTTCGTCCAAAGTCCCCGACCGTATTAGGAGATTCTGTTGAAGAAGGCAGATCTTTTATTTTTCGTAGTGAAACAACTATACCAGCTTCATAATTTTTTCTTTTCAAGACGGTTGTGCTTATAAACTCATGTAATAAGCTAGAAGACAAACTATTTTCTATTTTTTGCGTATATAAATGCATTGCATTGTATGTATGTATTTTATACATGCAAAAAGAAAAAAAAACATCTAAATTCCCTGAACGACTTAGAAAATTCTGTCTTACATAGGTGATGTTTTTTTATTTATTGTGAAAAAAATTACCTATAATATCTTCAGGAAACTCTCGTTATAATATGATATTATTATAAGACAAAAGTGAATTTCATGCTGTATCCCATTTATAGAGGAGTAGACAGAGAGATCCTCGTGTTAAGATACGCCATTCCAATTTTTTTCGAATCGAGATATTATCGAGGCTTTATTCGCCAGAGCGGAGAAATTATATGGCTTCAGTGACATTTAATCATAAAAATTAAAAAATAATATTTACACGTTAGAAGCTATACTATAATTATAACTTCAGAAGAAACTTATTACAAACTCAAGAGTCAAGTGACCCTTTGACTAACGGTGAAGAAAATTGACGTAACTCTTACTTAACTAAAACTCTTTAAATGAACTTAGGAACCGTTTCATAGTTTAAAATTATTAGTATTAAGATCTTTCAATTTTGCAATTATTACACTTTTTAAACTTTTTAACCGGATTAATATATTATATAATACACGTATTAAGACTCTAATCAGAATAGGCATGAATATAACGTTACTTAAGTGATGACGAGAGCCAACCTTTGTATGTGAAAAACGTAGAAGGAACAGAAAAATAATCTTATTAAAATTTTACTCGTAACTTCTAATGTAAGTATTAAAGAGACTTATTTTTATTTTAAAGCTTCACGCTGTGTCCCGCATATCGAAAGGTAGGTAAACGGAACCAGAGAGTGTTAAGATACTCCTCACTTTCCAAGGAATTCTTGAAGTTTTGCTTGTTCAAGACCCAGTTTTTCCAGTTACCAGAGCGTTAAAGAAGAGAACAGAAACAGAAACCTATATTTATTTTAAGAATATAGGAAAAACAAAAAAAAGATAATAGCTGACTAACCTTCATAACTTGAACGTCGCTCGCTTGCCACATGTCAAAGTCAGTCAACTGCTGTTCCTTAGATCTGCTTTTCTTAGGTTTTTTCAACATCGCGCAGTACATTGAAATATCATCACTCGTAGCGATCGAAGGATCGTCGAATTGTAACGAATTAGCGTCGTACGACGTGGAATCGTCGTCTAAAGTCAACGTTTTGTCTGGTTCGTCGTGAACTTGGATCTCGTCAATGTCCTCTAATGTCATTGTCGATGTGCCGGTGGATTCGTTTTGTAGATTTTCGTATAATATCTGAAAATTGGAATTCTCCTAAAAAATCTGTCAATTTCTTATAGTGTATGGAAGTTGAATACTTTTTTTTAGCTTCACGATATCCCGCACACAGCAGCTACTTGCTGCTGCAGCAGATGAAAACTGGAAACTAGTGTTAAGAAACTCCGCTCCCATTAAGACACTCCCTTTCCCCACATTCCGGCGAATTCTGGAGGCATTGGGTGTTGAGTGGCGGAACTCAAGGCCGTGCTTTCCCTCCTTTTCAGAACGAGGAAATTAAAATATTAAATATTTTATTTCCTCGAGTGGGAAAAGAACCTATAACCTATCGCGCTTACGTCTCTGCACCACGACTTGCCTCAAATATATGTAAATACTTCAAATGGAGTAAGTAAATAATTTGGATTTCAATATAATGGTCGCTTAATAAGAAAAGCTTACAAAGTCTATTGTGGAACAAGTTATATATAAAAAAAGTAGGTAAATATTGAAATATTGTACCTGTTGCTCTTCAATCTTGCTGCTTAAGCTAGCTCGCCTCGATGGTGGATCATTACCTATAATCTAGAAAAAAAAATTTTATTTTCTCTAACATTATATTATTTTCGCGACTGCAAACGCGAAAGGTCGTGGGTTCAATTTTCACTCGAAAAATGACATATTTAACGTTATATTCACGTTATATTAATGTGTAACGTAAGCGTGTACTTTCGCCACTCAACACGCAGTGCCTCCAGAACTCAGCAGTAAATGGAGAACGGAAGAGTTTTAGTAGGAACAGAGTTTCTTCGCAGTAGGTTCTTTCTTTACATACATTGATGTGTGCACGTAAAGTTTCACATTATATATAATTTTTTATATTTCCATACCGATCCAAGCATAACGACATATTCAAGAAGCTCTCAAGTCAAAAGCTAATTTCAGTCAAAGTGTAATTTTCTATACAACACTCGCTCTCGCTTCAATCGTTGAGCTAACAAAGGTTCTTAAGTTTCATCTTCAGTATTTTTCATTGGTTTAAACTTCAATATATTTAAGATTGCTGCGAATTTTTTAAAAGTGTTACGTAATTTCTTTCTTATTTCTTTTAATTTATCCCAAAATAAAAAAGGGCTAAATTAAGCAGGAAAACAAAATTTAGTGCAATGCATTTTATATCTTAAGATATGTATTTTTCGCACTATCACGCTATATACGTGTACCGCATACAGTAGTAGATGGTGGACGGATATAACCTATAAAAATATATATTTTTAAATTTATTAACGTATAAATAATAAAAGTCGCAACACATTTCGTATTCCACTGTCTGTTTGGCTTCAGGGCACGATGACAATTAATATATGACTCGTGACAAATCGATAATACAGTGATCTATACTTTTTTATGCCATCCTGTGAACTATGTATATTTTTAAATGCTGAGACAAAGAGAAATTCTGAATTCGCGACAAGATGAATGGCGAAACTCAACGCTGCGCTTTGACGTTTTGACGCTGACGCTGCATTGAAACGTAAAATCCTTCTAAGATTTCATTCTTACCTCATCATCGTCATCATCGATGTTTAGCGCCGACAATATGTCCAACGGCGACATGTCGTGCGCCACGATGCCTTTGCTCGTCGAAGGTACCGGCGATTCAGGTGAATTCATTGCTTTTTAAAGAGATGGTTTCTATTTATATTTTCTGAGATATTTTGATAGCATATAAACTAAGTTATATAAATTACCATGCCGGGAATTAAACTTGGAGTCATTAAGTGGATGACATAAAATAATGATAATAATATAATCAACTTTTGTACTCGGTGGAATTTAAACATATAGCTGGGTTGGTTCTTAGTAAAACGAAGAACGAGAAGAGTTAAGAAATAACTTCTTATTTTGAAAATGTAGTAGGTATCTCGTTTTTTACCACCGATTAACGTAATACTATATAAATAGCCTACAATTTTTTAAGCTCTAAAAACTTATTAATATATTTTTACTTTTTTTAAATGATTGATATTATTTTTTTTGTTGATTTTATTTGTTATTAATTTTATTTGTTGATCGCTAATAATAAAATTGTTTAAATTATCATTTCTTTCAGAATATAAATATGGATATATCGTTTTTATTTGAGTTTTTAAATCTGTTTATGAACGTGTCAAAATAATATAAAAAACTTACTTTGTTCAGTGCTAGAGTTGTTCTGTAAAAGGTTCTCGGTTGACGGTGGTTCAGGATTTTCTCTACTTCTTCCTTTGAATATACCAAATTTTGTTGGAGCCATATTCTAAAAGAAATTATTTTATTGTATTTTTACTTATGCTCGACTCGATGTGATGTAGAATAATAGTTGATTTAAACGCGTTAAATATTTTTTTATGATCCTATATCTCAACAGAAACAGAAAAACAAAACCTTTTCGGATTTAGTTTGCTGTCTGTCCATATTTCAAGGGGATTTTTCTCATAATCAGTCTCGTTATGAAGTTAAAATTAATATATAATATCCAAGTTTAAAATTCTTTAGAGTTCCTACAGAAATAAGCTTCTTTTTTATAATTTTAAAGTATTACTCCAAATTACTTCTACAAAATACACGTTTTCTACAAAATATTACATAATATAATTTATATTATTCTTTATTTAATTACTATCTCGAATACAAATATGTTACTTACCAAAAATGACGACTCAACACCAAAATATTATTTACATAAACAAAAGCCACCTTCAGATCATATTAAATGCGGATATTTCCTTTTTTAATTACATATCACATAAATTATATATGTATTTGATCCCTAAAACAAGTAAATATGTTTACAAAAATGTATTTTTCATAGCAAAAATCTGATTTTTAAGTAACACTGTCATGTCCGTCAAGAGAACACAGACTGGAACTGAAAAGGTCTTTTACAGTACGCAATATTTCTGTTTCAAGCGGAAAAATTCCACAGATTGTATATTCGTAAATGTAATTGGGAATTATTTGTAATTTAACGAAATAATTGTTTAATATTTTAAATAAAACATTAAATTTACAACAGTATACTTTTTATTTGCTATGAAACAAATTCGTCAAGAAAGTAGAGCTTACGATCGGAAATATCGGAGCTAGAGCTTTCATCTGAATGTAATGTCTGTTTTGAATTAAAAGCTTTTATATAACTTTATCTTTTAAATTTATTCAAATTAATTTTACGAATAATAACAAAGTATTTTTTTTAGATGGAAATTCAAAATAGATGAGCTTCTATTCATCTTATTAAAATAAATTTTGACTTTTAAAAAGAAGTTACTTATATATAAAAAGTAATATATCAATGACTAATATAATAATCTCCTTATATTTTATATTTTCAGGGAAAGCAACAAATATGTTACATATAACCTAAATTGTCTGATCTGTCGATATATAAGAACCTAGTCTGGGTTTGCGTTGTACTCGGAAGATGCGCGCGCATTGTGTTTGCAATCTTACGATTGTATTTAGTGAATTTCATGATTTTTTTATAGAAATTTAAACTTTATTGTTTCAAAAATAAGAATACAATTTACTTAAATACAACACGTTGCATATATTTATTTACTTTGTACATGTTTTTTTGACGACGCCGTTGTACGAGTGAGCTTAATTGATAATTCTGTTTTAGCTTCACGCTTTATTATTTGCCCGTATAGGGAAGGCAGAGAGATCCTAGTTCAAACTTTCTTTACTTTCCGCCCGATTTTGAGACATTACCCATTACCGGAACTTACCGCCGCTCTTGGTTTATTCTGATGTGATTCCGATTTGAACTCATTATGACCGCATTTAAACTTTTTAATAGCCCAACAATGGCAAACATACATATAAACATAAATGTTAAATATTAATATCACAATATGCAACAGATTAGGAACACAGGTTAGATTAACTTACAATTTTGTTAATCAACAGTAAATGAAATGAAAATCACAATAAAACCTTGTATTTTAATACTTATTTTCTAATTTAATAATTATTTTATTAAAGCCGAGAAGAAGCAAATAAAATACTTTGGGATTTATGTTGAAAATCGGTTGTACTCATCACTAGATTGTTTTACTTTTGAAGTTTGTCATACTGTGAGGTGTTATAAATAAAACAGTTAAATATTTAACCAATGTTTTGGTTATAATGCTTTAATTACTACAATAATAATGTTAAAATTAAATAATAAAATTTGAACAGTTACTCAGTTAACAGAGGAAATCCACATCCACCACCAAAAATATGTTTTGCCCAGCCCGAAATATATTTTTGGGATTCAATAGATCAAAACATTAAAATAATAGTAATTGACTAGAGTATAGACGGATGTACTTTCGATTGACTAGATCGATGAAGAAGTTTTTTTTTATTATAATTGTTTAAAATCCAATTTTATTAAATATATTAAAAATAAACAATATATAAACAATAAAATCAAGAAAAAATATTTTATATAACCCTAAATAAATTAAAAAATGTAAATTTGGCATATTAGTTTTGGCGGGATAATTTTATATAGTTAAACAAAAATAACACAGATAAGAAACAGTTATTTACAGTTTAATTAGATGGTGATTATTTATTTAATTATTGTTTAATATAAATAAATTGGGTCATGGGTTAAATCGTAATTTAGAAAGTCCATTTTACTTGTAGCCGAGGTTTTTAAATATGTCGTCGTTTAGAGTGTGTTCGAAAAATGGCACATCTCTGAAGATGACGGACGCGTCGGCTATGTGCATCTGCCTTTTGCCGTATCTGAAAAAATAATATTCAAGTAAGTCGTTTTTCGGTATGAAGCAAAATAATGTAATAATTAAATAGTTACATGACGCACTATGTCTGTCTGTAAAGACGACAGTAGTGGGTTCAATTCGGAACTCGGGATATAAATTTTTTTAATACATTAATTTCTTCGCTCTGGTAGCGGGGCAAAGCACGACATAGTACTGCCATCAAGTGTCATCTAATGTCTAAAAGATAAACTAACAAATAAGCAACATCGATACTTTATAGTTCACAAAAACTAATTATTACGTTCTATGCTTATCACTGGTTAGTAATAATAATAATTAAAACAAAAAACGTCTTAATTGTGTATTTTCATAAGGAAATATGACGTTACAATAACAAATCATTAAGTTCAGAGTTCTTTTACATTGATGTATACATAATATATTTTCAATACTAAAAGTCAATAACTTACCTTCCTCGTCCATGTACAGAATAATATTCTTGCAGTTCCTTCAAGTAATTGGATATCTGTTCAGCGGTGTCGAAGCGTTCGGGACGGCGCGGGCGCGGGTACTGCGCTTGCGTCGCGCACGACAAGATGGCTGATAGCAACAAGATGGCGGAGAGAAGGACACGCATGGCTGAAAATAAATATTTAATAGATATTAAAAGGTGACGGGATTCATAACATCATAATAATTGGAATTGGTTACGGACGATATTTTTTATTTCTATTTAATTTCATAGCTAAGCTTGTGCCGATGCGCCACGACATCCTTGTCATTTGAATTTTAGAGAAATATAATCTATGCGCGACAGGTTGTGGGTACGATTCTCACTCAATGGGAATGAAATATTTTATAAATTTATTCCTTCCAAGAGCCAAAGCTCGGCCTTGAGTTCCGCCATTCAACACGCAATGCCTCAAAGATACGGTGGATATTGGGGGACGGAACTATTTTAATGGGAACAAAGCATATCAACACTAGATTTGCAAGTTCCCTCTGCCTCACTCTACCCCGCTATGTGCAGGATAGAGTGTGAAGCGAAAAAAATTTAAAAAATCGCAAATTCAATTTCATCCACGTGTATATGCATCTACTGTGTTAAATCAATTAGAAATGTTGCTTTGTAAGGCACTTAAGTGCTTCGATATGTTAAATAAGACCGCGGAATAGTAACGATCGATTATACAATTAAAAACATATCTAGGGATTTGATAGATATCGCTGAACTAATACGTTGTGATAGACGATATTTGTGTAATATGTTATAAATAGAATAGAATTTAATATATTTATATTTAGCATAAACTAAAATGTACCTACTTATCGCTTAGCGGGATTCTCAATACATGCTGTATAACAATACATTTAAAAAAAAAAATTCAGTAATCAACCAACTTCACGCTGTATCCCGCACGCAGCAAGGCAGAGGGAACCTAGTGTTAAGAATCTCCGTTCTACACTTCCTGCCGATTTCTGGAGAAACAGAACTCAACGCCGCGCTTTGCCTCGACACCAGATCGAAGAAATGGAAATATAAATGGGAATAAATATTTCACTTCCTCGAGTGGGGATCGAACCCACAAGGCATTTGAGGGTATTATAATTTAGTATACACATTTTGAATACACCCAGAACTTATGGTATATCCGTGCTTTGCAATATAAGCTGCGTTTACATCAAATTAGAGCATCGTGGAGGCGACGGTAACGATGATTGTATGTACGCTTGAATCTTAACAGCGAAATGCTTATATTGGAAATATTTTTTGTTACTGGCTTGTTTTAAAAAAAATGTGAATCTTTTTTTTCTAACAAGCCAGGAACAAGTACAACAGGTTTGGGTCTATTCTTCGGCTTCTTTGGACATATTTTATTTTGTAGAAAAATCGAACTATTATATATTCTATTTCAATATTCAATTGAAATATTGAATATTTTCATTTCCTTGTTCTAGCAACAAGGCGAAGTACGGCGTGGAGTTTCGCCACTCAATGCAATGTTGCAAGGTGAACAAATAAAAATATTTCATTTGTGTGTGTAAGGCGCAGCATATTTATAGGACATTTCCAAATAATATAAATAGATTCATTTTCCGTCTATAATAAAATTTGGCCGACTAGAACCGAATAAAAATATTCTTAAAATATTTTCTAAAATATTTTTGTAAGCCTTCCTTAATATTTAGTGCTTGTTTTATTTCAATCGGTTCATAAATAAAAAAAATCTATTATATATAAAGTGATTTGTTCGATAATATTGTTATAAAATACCTAATTATTTTATTGAATTAGGTGGAATTTTCTTTTTCTATATATAAGTAATATATTTAAAATGTTAATAGAACGTGAAACAGATTAGTGAATAAATAAGGATGTTGTTAATGTAGGCGAAGCCCCAAGCGAGCCTAGTTAGATACTAGGTATAGAACCTATAGATAAATGTATGTGAAATTTTTTTTCAGCTTTATGGTGTATGAAAGCAGAGGGAGCCTGTTAACAGTCCGTTGCCATTAAGAAGACACCAGACACTTTCGTTGCCCATTTTTCTTTTTTTGTGTTGAGTGAGTGAACTCAACGCGGCGCTTTTATAAAGACTGAAATTGAACCAATAATTTAAAACCTTTAGTTATTCTTGTCTAAATTACGAAGCTAAAATCTAAATATACATAATATTCAAAGATATTTAACGAATCGTACGGATTAACGCCAGTAATATTGGATTATAATTAAATATTAAATTAAATATTTGTTAAAATTTTAACTAAATCCCTTTAAGTCTCTATTTAAAGATACAATTTATTATAATATTTAATTATAAGATTTGAAATTTTAATTTGACTGATGATTATGTATGGGCTTAGGTCCTGTTACATAAAAAAAGTAATGTCATAATATATTGTTTTTATAGCTTCACGCTGCACCATGGCCGTAGGTAGAGTCCATGCCCACAAAAGAAGGCTTTCTAAGAAAAATTAAATTAAAATCAAATCAAATCAGCTTCACGCTGTATCTCGCAGACAGAGGGATGCTTTGTATTCCACTTTCCGTCGAATCCTGGAGGCGTTGCGTGTTGAGTGGCGGAACTCAACGCCGCGTTTTGCCTCGATACCAGGGTGAAGTAATAAAAATAGAAAATTGAATAAATATCTCATTTCATCAAATGAGGATTGAACGCACCACCAGTCGGTGGTGCGTTCAACAACAAAAAAATTACCCTCAAAAATTAAAGAAATTGAAAGAAATCTGTCTACATTATAAATATACAGCGACTGCGTAAGCAGTATTTGAATACGCTATTATTGTGTCCACAGTCCCACAACGCATCTTTAGACAATGATCTATTGCATTGAAGAAGAAAAAAAACAATAATTTCTTAAAATAATATAACTTAACGTTAACTATGAAAAGATTTATGAGGCAATAATAGTGGTGTACCCAAAGTGTATTATAGGAAAAAAAAATATGATTTATAACGTTCAATTTATAGATTATTAAAACTGTTGACAAAGTAAATCTATATTATCTGTACAAGGTAATATTACAAAGATGAAGTGTTTGTTTGGCACAACGCGGTAAACCAAGAACGGAGTGCCTTAACACTAAGCTTTTTCCAACAGAGTAGAAAAAAAAGGAGGAAAAAAAATGTAATAATATCGATATCAAATAAATAACCATTAGGCAGATAACCTAAGCCTCACTTATTAGTCATATCGGCCTCACAAAAGCCAACCTGAACTCAAGTGTTTGTAAAATTTTACAATGCACTTTAAAATGAATGCATTACGCAAATTAGTTTGCCAGTCTTGCCATAAATAACTTAAGAGTCTAAGAGGAGGGTAAACATACTTTGTTTAACAGTTTGATTAGTGATAAAACGGGGATTTATAATTTAAAATCGTGGTATAGATGCTATCGATGGCGGTGGGCTGTCATGTGACTGACTGACGGGTGTGGTCTATTCGGCGTAAGTAGTCTATTCGATTTGCAGTCTAAGCGAGGAAATGAAAATAATTCATTGCTCCGAAGGGGATAATATTTGGCAAAATCAAATACGGTTCGCTAAAAATACTTGCCCTGAAAAGAACTAACAAACTCGCAAGATAATATTTATTTTTTATCAATTAAAGCGATAACATAGTTGTGGGTTCTATTCCGATACAGATTTTTTCATATGCTATTTCATATTTAAGGCTAATGATTCTTTTTAATTTAATAATAATAATAAGATAATTCGTACATACAAATAAGATATTTTTCAAAAAAAAAATTAAGCTCGAAAAATAAAAAAAGCTTTTACATAATAAGATCCGAAACTAAAGTCAACGCGAATGAGAATGTCAACAAACTGGCAACTGTCCCACCACGCCACGACGTCCCTTATCCGAACACAAACATTAGCTATTTTTAAAAGAAGGATAATTGCAATGCATTTTTATCTCGATGAAAGGAATTTCTGCACTATTGAAGGGTATTTAAGCGAAAAATCACCGAGCCAATCGGTCTTGATGAAAGTATTGTTCGTGATCATTCCCATGGAATACCTCCATGCGGATATGGATATATTGAATAAGCGTGATGTTGATAAGAGATTGATGACATGGTAAAGTAACATCAATCACACAAATGAAACAAACTAAATATAATTTTCTTGCACATTTAGCAAGCGAACACAGAGCCGGTTAATTTTAATTTGAACAAACACACTCGTATATATAGGCTTAAGGCGCAATGTAAGCCCTTTGATTTAATTGCCAAGACCAAGAGTAATTGAAGATTTCGATAATTAATTACCCTCTACAGTATCTAAAGATACGATTAGATCAAACAAATTGGTTGTTAAAATGAAAACGTAAAAGTTAAAACGTAAAAGCTTGTTAGGCGTGAGTTAATTGTTATTTAAATGTAACCTTTATTTGTCTTTTGCAAGTTGATCTGAGCTTAAGATTTGAGGTCACACTTCTATCGATAGTCGATAGTGGTACTACGCAATTTTCAAGACGTCGCATGTTGAGTGACGGTACTCAACATGTTTGTCTTTTTACCAGAGCGAAGAAATGATATTAATACATTCTCTCAGTGGGAATCGAATCCAAAACAGTAATTTCTACTATGAAACTCTGCGGTACTGTGCCACGACGGTTTCATATACGAGAATTACGAAATAATATAAAATTGTCTTGTAATCTAATTTACATATTATAATATTTTCAAAGGAATTTCACGGAATGTTATGCAAAAGACGCGTTCCCGCCATTACGCTCACGTTTTACATTGTAGTGTTGCCAGGCGTGAAAATAATATGGGACGAGGTGAGAATACTGGCAGCACTTTACTCATAACTAAATTATGATTAGCGTCATTTTGTCATTTAAATTACAATATAATTATAAATTACACAACTACCGCCACCTACGCGAGACTTTGCCCGCTAAAACTTATCTTATAATCTTAACATAAATTGTAGCCTATGCGTTATTCTTATGTATAAGCTGGATTTCTGTAAAGTTTCATCTAAATCGGTTCAGTAGAATGTGCGTGAAGATGGAACAAATATCCATCCTCACAATTATATTTATTTATTTATTTATTATTTATTTATTAAAGCCCTTTATTCCGAATTACTTATTTTGCATTTTGATTATTTCCCTTAGATTGAATGAGTTAACTTAAATTGTATCTAGTACTTCGGTGTGCCTCTTGGCATAGGCCTCCTCCAGCTTTAAGAGTTCTTGTGTTAAGTGTTGCGATGTTAAATGTTTCTTTTCTTTTTGCTGGAGGGTTTTGGTCTAGTGCTCCCGCGGGGACCAGCCGTTGTGGGAGACGTATTGATTCATGGTTTAGGTTTAGTGTATTTGTTGTAGCCTTTTTTGTTTGATTCCGGTTTCCGAGGTTTTTCATTAGTTTTTTGGGTTATTATTTAGGGTGCCGGAGCTTGTTTTTTCAACGTAGTTAAGTATGTTTGGACGTATAATTTCTTTTTTCTGCGCCATAGTACGAGATTTTGGTGTTTTGCTTAGACTTGCTTTTTTCTGTGTTTCTTGGTTGGGAGAGTCTGATGATTCTCTTCTTCTTTTTTCTCTGTTATTATCCTTTGGTTTTTTCACTATGAGTTTATCATATTCAACAAGATTCAACTTGTTTCTGAGAACTAAGTGTTTCTTCCATTGTGTTGTAAGAGAAACTACGACTGGTCGATTTTTGCTTTCCGTTTTTCTTCCGATTCAATTATATAGCATTGTTAAACTTTACAGGTAGCTAAATTCAAAAATATCATGTATAAACTATATTAATATTTTTAAACTAGGAGATCTTTTTCAAAAGGTGGGGGCATCAATCTTGGTTTTACTCTAAATCTGTTGCTTAAGTCTATCTGTGTGTTTAATCATTGGCCAACTTGATTTGTTTTGTATTATTTCGTTATTCTTCTTTCTGTCTATCCTCTTAAATAAGGAAACAGAATTAAGGCGGTTGGATCCTAGTGTTAAGAGTTGAAACATTTCGTTCTCCACTTTCAAAGGAATACGGAAGGCCGTGTGGTCATTGTCCACCCAAGAATACTTTGTTGTCACTCCCAGAAATTTGACTGACAAAAAGTTTGTCACCCCCAGAAAATATCTCTAGATACGCCCATGCCCACTTTTCCCCCTTTATCCGAGACATTGTTTGTTGAGTGGTGGATCTCAACACCGCACTTTGTCTTGTAGAGTGGAGTAATAAAAATAAAATCGTCATATCAGAATGCCGCCGAGTTAACAGGCGGCACACATTGTCCTAATATGTCACGACGGCCACATAAAAAAAATTTCAGCTTTGATTATAAAGGGATATTGCATGCGATAATATTTCTACAAAATAAGTATTTTATTGAATTGCCTAAAACTTCGGTGTTCAATGTATGGGTATTGTCTTTAAAAAAATTTAAATTTAATCATCCAAAACATATTAATATTATTTTAGATAAGAAAAAATAACAAACAGAAAATACTGATAGAAATTGTGTACAGTCAAAAACTCAGTAGAGATCATCAGATATAATTAAAAAAAAAAGGTATTCCTACTCAAGTATATTTTATGAAAGGGTTATTTTGAAATCGTTCGTTTCAATATCAACCTTTTCTTATAATAAATAATATTACGCGTAAAGCTAACGAAGGTAACAATTGGCCATTGTTATTGATAATGGCAGAAAGAAATTTACTATAATGTTTCTATAGAAAAATCATAAAAGTCTCATTTGCTATTATTATTTGGAATTATGAAAGGCTTAAAATATTTTATTTGTTGTTCAGTAAACGCCTTTTTGGCGTTGTTTTCCTTTTCATCGATAAAATCAGTCAGTTTGTGTGTTTATTTATATCCATTATATATAATTTGTGTAGAATTAATAACAATGGCGGTATAGTTTTAGTTATTAGTTAAGTATTTTAAAATCTAAAGTTGTCAAATTAACATACTTACTCGCTGTATACCGAGAGGATACAAAAGAAGATCTCTTAAACATGGACAAATTATGTGGATTCGATTATCATGCAGTGGTGGATCATGCAGAACTACGCTTTACCTTGTCATCAGAGCGAGGAAATGAAAATATAAGATATACACCTATGTATATTTCATTCCCCCATTTGGGAATCGAACTCATGAGAGTCTTGTTTAAAGTCGCACGCTTCGCCCCTTACGCCACGACGCCCTCATCAATGAAAATGAAAAACAAAACCGCACATAATTAACAGAAAATAAAACGTCAAACAAAGATGTTCTCTCTCTACTACATTTCTTATAAAGGACATCACTAAATCACTTTACGTCAAATATGACATTTGTAACAACGGCAAGCTTTATTTAGGGGATTTTTTAAGGGTTTTTTTAAAACAATGTTTAATTTGTATATCTATTTAATAGGATGTATTTCCTTGACGGACAACACTGGTTCGATCATCATACCAAATAAATTTCAATATTTAATTTAATTTCTAATTAAACACACGTTAAATAATCGAAAGGCTTTCTAGTACAAGTCGATAACACAATCAAAGACACTATCACAACTGAGCGTCGTGCCTGAAATATACTTTGGTTAAAAATGTTTGATGATACCTCATTGTCACGTTCTGCCTGAGCTGAGCGTGCAAGCGAGAGCGGGGAACATGCGATAGAGAGGCACGATCGGGTTGTGACGCAGCTATCCATACTTTGTTAATTGTAATTAAATAGAATACATTGTTAATATAATTTCAAGTAAGAAAGATTTGAATTAACGAGTGGCAATAAATTTTATTTTCTTGAAAAAAATTTATTTTTATTAACCAACCCATTTTTTGTATTATACAGAATAATTATATTCTGGTGATAATAAATTAATTAATTTCTTAAATATATCCAATTTTTCAGTTCAGTTCTCCTTCTAACTCTCCTTCTAACTATTAAATAAAATAAAAAAAAATACGTTTTATCTACGAAATGTGGCGTCTTACTCTCTAAAATTGAATTATGTTAACTTCCTATTGACTATTTTTTTATCTTTACTTTGTTCTGTCATTTCAAAAGCTCATATGGTAAGCATAATAAGCATAGAACTTAAACAAACTATTCAAAACTTTTGAGGGGTAGAGTTTCCTTAGTGCGTTATAAAAGGGTGAAATGTCAACTTTACTTTCTTTATTTCGTGTATATTACGGACTATCGAGGGCAGCCAAAGGTAATACAATAATCCATTCTCCATTTATAAGGTTCTGTAGACAAAAGTCTCTAAAAAATCTCTTTTAGTATTACTTGTGTTGTCCCTCTATCTCTCTGTCAGTCGGTTTGTCAAGTCCATTGTTAACAAGATCGCAAAGTATCAAACTGAATATAATATAAAATACTGAGGTCTAAAAGCTTTTTGAGCACAGAAAAATTAAAATGATTTTTTAAGCTTCACGCTGCATCTCGCTGTATCTCGCATAGCAGCAGGGTAGGCAGAGGGAACGTCGTTGTAAGATACTCCGTTCCCCTATATCCGTCGAATTTTGAAGGCATTTATGAAGGCATTGTTCTATTCTAATGAATATACATATTTTAATTCTTGATTTGATTAAACATTTATTAGTATTAAAAATATTTTTAAAACCGAGTGGTTGTAGGTTCGATCCCCACTCGACGAGATGAAATATTTATTTAAATGTATATTTCCATTTCTTCGCTCTGGTGTCGAAGCATAGCGCGGCGTTGAGTTCTGCCACTAACACATAATGCCACCAGAATTCGGCAGAAAGTGGAAAACGGAGTTTTTTTACCACTGGTTCCCTCTGCCTACCCTGCAGTGTGCGGGATATATAGTGAGGCTAAAAAAATTAATACATGTTATATATCAGTTTTAAAATATATTTATAAAAGGTTTTTCTGCTGAGAAAACCCGACAAGAACTCAACATGTGGTTTTAAAATATAATTTTACAATATGTTTATTACAATTATATAGCCGTGTCTGTTCTCTTGGGAACATTACAGTATTTAAATGTACCTACATAGTAACATTGTTGTAGTATTCTTGAATAGAATAATTCTTATATATTAAAGATAATAATGTTTATTAAAAATTTACCGTGAAATACGTATATTTAATTAGAGACCATCTAAATATATCCACTCGTTCTGGTAATAGGACAAAGCACGGCTTTTAGTTCTGTCACTCAGTGCTATGTCACTAAAACTTGGCGGGAAACGTTGTGTCTTAACACTAGGTTCCCTCTGCCTACCGGTCTATACTGCTAGGTACATGATAGAGCGTGAAGCGTATAGAGTTAGATTTGTTATAAGTTTCATAATAAACTCTATACGAAGCGCTTCCACCACTATTAGAGTACGTGGGAAATGTTATTAACATTTAAATTATATGCAAAAGTTTGTCCAGTACTTCCATACGCATCTCTAAATATTATAGAGTTAAATAAATACGTTCGAAATGAAATTTCATACGAGTTGAACGTAGCGGGATTTGAATACGCGTCCCTTGCTACTCTTCGAGAGGCTCAAGCTGTAGGGACAATGACGCCGTACAAAAGGTATTCATTATATATACACTCCGTTCCCCACTTTCTGCCGAATTCTGGAGGCATTGCGTGTGGATCAGCAGACTTCACCGCCGCACTTTGTCTCGACACCAGAGCGAAGAAAATGGAAATATAAACGTAAATAAATATTTCGCTTCCTCGAGTTGGAATCGAACCGATAACCGTCGCGTTACAGTCACACCCTTGTGCCAGTTCGCCACGATGGCCTAGGCTTTCTGGATGAAAAAAAAAAACAATTAAAACGTACTTCCGGAGATATTAGTATAGATTCCTCTAACCAAAACGGTAGATGGTGTGACATTAGTCACTCAACAAGTGGTCTCTTGATTTTTAGAAATAATAGAACGGAGTTTATTATATATCTATTTGTAAGTAGTAGCTTGTTTTTTGGCGTCGCTTGCATGCATTACATTATTAGGTATGCTTTTGGAAACGGGCAAAGAAATATTTTTACTCTATCGCATTCAGAATTGTGTGGAAAGTGGGGAACAGAGTTTTAAATCAGATTCCTAGGTTAAAAAGCGAGAAGTTGAAAATAATATAAAATATGTATGTATATATATATATATATACTTATTTAACAACAGTTTTATATTCCACACGGGCGTTCGACATGCCGTTATAGACGGTAAGACAATTTGAAGTTTTTAAAGGTGTATTTAAACGTTTATTAAACCGTCGAATCTCAGCTCTTGTCAAAGAGGACCCGCTTTAATTAACTTCTTAATGGCTCCAGCGCGAGTTAAGAAGTTTGCAATCAAAATATGTGGAAATTATACACTTTGAAAGATTATAATATAAATAACTAAGTATAATAAATCGTTGTACTGTGACGGTGGTGTAGAATACTTTTCTTAGATTTATGCTTTCCACTTTCCACTTATTAGCCAAGTCTTAATGGAATTGTTGGATTCTTTTAAGCAATGTCTAAAACAATATATTATATTTAATGTTTCTATAATAAAAAGAAATTAACGTATCATATAACAAAAGGTACGGACCGTGGTTATAGGTTTAATAATAAATAAAAAAAAACCATGAAAAATTATGAAAAAATGTCCTTTAAACTCGTATGCTTATATTAATTTGTATAATTATAAGGTATAAGGACATTTAAGTAACGTTTTGACGATATTATGTGTCTATTAATAATTAAAATAGGTAGTGTGTGTGGTAAGTAAAATAATTATAATAATATCTGAAAATCAGGCGAATAGATTGTGTTATTTGTGAGAGGTAAATGCTTATAATATAGATTAGTATTTGGTCTCCAGTAACCGCTTTTCACCCATTTAAAAAATATAATGAGGCGTATTTCAAAAATGTATTTTATTTAAATATGCCGACGAAAGATATTCCTCACGTTTACGATTAGAACCCCAACCCCTTCTTTCTGAGAAGGCATTTATCTAAACGAACAGCTACTGCGTCAGATACTAATATTGGTTTTGAAAAGTAAAATCTCAGGAGCTTAAATCAAATGTCGGCAAAGATCGTTAATTAACTTTCCACTATAATGAAATTACTTTATGCAATTAAAACTGCACAGATAATAATATGTGGTTATAAGTAGTTTTTTATAACTAGATGACACACTTATTTTTCTTTTCTTTTAATAGGATAATATTATATTTTTAAAAATAATAATTTTGATGAAGGGTATTTTTACTTATTGTTAATAAGTACGTAAAATATAAATATATATACGTATATTTTTAGCTTCAGCACAAATCTTTCATATAGTTTAAGTTTTTAAATTAAAAAAAAAAACATTATTATTTTTTTAAATATGCCTTATATTTTTTTTATATTCTATGTGATATTTATTTTTTAAATAGTTCATTAAATCATAAAATTCAATCAATTTAATAATTCATTAATATTTTTCTATACTCTACATTTGAAAAAAAAAGGTTGATTAAAAATCGTATCAATAAATTTTTACTCTATTAAAAAGACAAAAAACGCTATAAAATTAAATTAACATTTTGAAAATTTAGATTTTTTATTATATATATATTTTAAATATAGTCATTACTTGTTTAACATTTAACCAAAATCCCTCATATAAAAACATAATATATAATCTATAAGGCACATAGAATATTAATATCGATTAAAAAATTATTAATTATATTAACAATTAATAACTTACCTGGTTGTCTGACGGTGTTTCGTAGTTAGTGGTTGCCAACGAAATGCCGCGCTAAGTCGACGTCGGGCCTTTTATTGCTGCATATGAGGGCAGAAGTGGCCGAGTTTACAGGTGGGCGGAAAAAGATAGGAGAGATGTAGAGAGTATTATACGTATAGCATTTTAAATGGAGACCTTTGAATATTGTGCAATTAACAGGAGTGTTTTTAATTTTTATTTTCATTTAAGCAAATGTTCATTTAATTTATTGATTATTTGAAGATCAAGAATTACAGCTAGCAAGTAGTCTGTTTTGATGATTTTGGAAAGGCGCATGTTCTAGTCCTACTGCATTTAATTTTCTTTTGTTACGTTTTCAATAAAATCATAAAACATTTTATTTATAACCATATAGCACGGCCACATTGCTTTTTATCTTTATCGACAAGACATAAACAATAAAAATCTGCAATTATTATCTCCCTTTTAAGACGCATAACACACAAATTAGGTAAAAAACTAGACGACTAAATGCTCCATACAACTCCTGTGCTATCATCGTGATATCGCGAGCGCAGCCACGCGTCGATTTTTATAATTAAACCGCCAAAGATCGCTTGAGACCGAGCTTAATGAACTTAGACGTAGTTACGTTTCGATTGTATCGACTAGCTTGTTAACATGGCTTTACGTGTATTAAATTATATTATTTATCTTCATCGTTTAACCCGCATATACTTATGTTTTATACAAATAGACTTTTCCAAGCGATTTTGAATGGACGAATAAATATAAAGCTACCAATCTCCTCGGAAGGCAGTTCTGCTGGCAAGAGCCAGCAAGAAACTCAACAGTTCAAAAGCTGAAGTAAAATGTTAAAATTACAATTTTCCAGTTGAGTCCGCCATATACGAAAAAATTCGGCGAAAAGTGGAAAAAGACACATAGATGTGACAATTTTTTTTATGTATTTAAAGTGAATTCTTATACGGTTGCTACAACTTATTTATGTTCTCAGCATTTCTGTAGGGAGTTTTTTTATGGAGGCAAATTTCCACTACCCAAAGATAATTACTTAGAATTATCATTTTCCGCCAACTTAGCCATGACTTAGTTAGCGGAGAATTTTGACTTAACTTGATGAGAACGCATGGGTTAGTAGTCAAAGCGTTTTAACAGTTTTCTAAAGGCGCGCGTTCAAATCCTAGAGGATTCACTCAAATTTTTATGTTTTCTATATAAGTAGGTTACAGTTTTATTACTTAATACAATAATATAATTGCATATCTATCCTGTATGGAATTAAAATTATCTTAATTATAAAAAAAATATCCTTCAATGATTCTTGAAATTTAAAATAACTATAAATATAATGTTAATTACGAAAGTACTAACTTGACAGTGGAGCCCTTTCAGAGGTAGCGCTAAATAACGGTATATCTCTCTCTGGGAAGATGATTGAGCCATCGGATTGGTGATTATGTGGGGTCTTGAAATAGACCGTAAATAATATATTTTAAATTTAACGTCATTTGCCCTCATTTTGCAGGCAATCTGGCAAATCTGGCAGGAATTCTTAAAAATATATTTATAAACGAGCTTTTCTACTTTAACGTAGCTGGACGTGTACCTTAAGTTCGCTTTATCTCTGAAAGGTCCCCACTATCAAGTTAGAGAGCATGAGTACAGTCAACTACATATTAGACTATTAACTCTAATGTAGTGCAGAAATGTCATAATGGGAACGAAGTGTTTTAACACTAGGTTCTCCGATTCCCTCTGTCTACTCTGATTTATGCGGGAAAGCTAAAAAAATATGAATAATGATGAACAATAAAATGAAAATCCTAATTTCACAAATTTCCTAACTTTAAAGTTTGAAAAAGTTGTCGACAAAAGCTAAGAGATATACTACAATATCATAAATTCTGTCCTCATGGAATCACACTGAGAATGCGACTTGCATTCCACAAATGTGTATGTATACATACATAATAAATATTTATGTAACCTTTATGCGCAGTACCTCTATTATGCCTCTACTTAGCCATGGTTGTAAGTTCGATTTCCATTCGAAAAAAAAAAGATGGTCAGGAATTTCAACATTCTAGTATTTTTTTTAATAGCTAAAGAGTAATATTTAACTTTTTATTTATTCAGTTCTCAAAAGTGCCCATTATTCTTACCTTGATCGTGCCCACAACATTTTCGGTTCCGGTTCTGGGTCTGTATTGGTACAAAAATTGGTAAATTGGTTACAAATTCCTCGACATTACGTGTTGTGTGGCGGAACTCAACGCTGCGCTTTCTTTTTCCAGAGATTTGTCTGCATCATGATGTCGAGCCATCGCTTATTTGGGCGTCCGGGGGGAACAATCTATTATTATTATTATTATTAAGAATGTTTTTCTATATTATCGACTAGTATTTTCTGTTATGTCTAAGATATTTTTAACACATTTCCCTTTTTTTAGCTTCGTGGTGCCGCGTTCACTATAGCGGGGCTCCTTTTTTAACTTTCCACCGAATTTTACAGTCATTACGGGTCGAGTATAGAGTCCAAAACGAGGAAATAAATTAATTTTAAACAAAAAACAAACGCCTTTAAAAAAAAAACTAAATAGTAGAAAATAAATTTACGTAAAGCAAGAGGAATGATTTTATAATTTTGAGTAAGAACATACATAAAAAATATTCGAGCGAATTGATAATCTTTCCCTTTTTTAAAGTCGGTTGCATCGATTCAGGACTCTCATTTCTAGCGAAAAGATTTAACCAACATTGGCCATCTATGGTCTTCATCAGTTCCATGTCATCAAATTGTGTTTTCCGAGAGAAAACACACGAGTCTTTACCAAAAATACCCAAATCAAAGGGATCTTGACATGATCACCAAGGAACCATGATTCTTTCAAACAAAAAAAATAATAAAATCCAAATCGATTCAGGCGTCTTCGAATAATAGGTGAACATACGTAAATAAATAAGGTTCCGACGAATTGAGAATCTCCTCCTTTCTTTGATAGTCGGCTAAAAATATTAAGTAATAAATTTCCCTCATGGGAACAAACCCACAGCCATTTGCAGTCACTAGCTGTGCCACTGCGCTACGACATTATAAATGAAATATTAAACGTTAAATAAATACATTTATTCAACACCATCATTACGCTATGGCAAGGTAAATTGGACGACGTAATAACACATTTTGCCAAGATTAATAAATATATATTTTTTTATTATTTGAAACTATTGTCCGCGTAGGTGTGCACTTTTATTTACGCTTATATTTCCATTTCTTCGCTCTGGTGTCGAGGCAAAGTGCGACGATGAGTTCTGCCACTCAACACGAAATGTCACCAGAATTCGGCTGAAAGTGGGGAACGGAGTGTGTTAACACCAGGTTTCTTCTGCCTGCTGTTGCGCGATGCAGCGTGAAGCAGTTTTTTTTTTATTTGGACATTTTTCTGCACGGACTACTGTAAATTTGTTGAATTCTTACTTCTATTACGTCTTCAGTCACATCTCAATTGTTTTAATCTCAAGATCTACTGAACGAATTATATATTATAGTAAAAAGGATTATATATTATAGTTAATGCGTGACAAAGCCGCAGGAAAATAGCTAGTATACAATATATGCTTAAAATAAGACTATACCGTCAATAATATTATTTTCATAAAAGAATATTCTCTATAGGAATATTGAAAGTGTACTCTTGCATAACGCAAACGCAGTATTGAAACACTTTGTAATATAAACTGATGGTTTCGTTCAGGATTTATTACATTTGGTAAGTAATATTAGATATTTCTTTAATATTTCTATTTATTCTATGCGCTATTTTAAAACGTTGTTCGTCTAGGTGGAACAGCTTATTCTGCAAGAAACGCAGTGGATGTGGATTCGATACCCACTCAGGGGAATAATTAACTTGTTCATATTTCTTTGGAATTTGGACATAATAAATTCTAAGCAACACAAGCTTCACGCTGTATCCCCCATTATGGCAGAGTAGGCAGAAAGAATATAGAGTTGAGCTTTAGAGCACTTCGTTCCCCACACCACCAAATTTTCGAGATATTTCATGTTGAGTGGCTGAACTTAACGCCGCGCTTTTTTAAGTTATTTTCATATTTTCATGAACGTATCAATAATGGGGGCCTGGTGATGCGTGCCCACTCCAGAGCAGTATTTTGCTCACACCAAAAATTTTACTAACATAAAGCTAATTCTAAAATAAAATAAAAACTTCACAAGAACAGCTGTTCAAAGGAAAATATCTTCAGTTACACATTGTTCACATACTTATATAAACTAACTATAACAAATCATTTCACATCGTATTCAAGAAATATTTTAATAACATTCTTACTGTTTTCAAAATAAATGCTAGTTGTGAATGTGGGAGCTTTATTGTAGAAATTGAGTCAGTCCTAGAGAGGCATCGCGATGGGCGGCATACGCGGCAAAAACATAATTTTATTTTTAATTTTAAATATAAACATTAGTGATGCAAGTTATAGAGAACAATATCGAGGTAATTACTTTTTTTATATATAATAGATACATAAAATCTGAATGTGTTAAGATTTACACTCGCGCCTTAAAGAGGTTCTACCGCTAAGCCATACGTTCTTATCTGACTACGTCGAACGTATGGCTTGGACGATTACCATCTCGTATTCCCTCGAGTGAGCATCGAACCTATAACCATTGCGTTTAAAGTCTCACAGTGCCTCTAATCTACTTACTACATATTAGAGGTACCACGACAACCTCTAATCTACTTTTAAGCTTCACACTGTATCCCGCACATAACTAGGTACGCAGAGGAAATCTGGGAAAATAGTGCTAAGACACTCCGTTTTCCGCTTTACTCCCAATTCTTTATTGCATAACGGAACTTGATGCCGCGCTTTGTCTTGTTACTGGAGAGAAAAACTGAAAATATTTGAAAACCTCAACAACTCGAACCAGATAGTTTGGGGATAATTTATTTAAAAAATAGGAAGGTTCATAAGTTTAGTGAGGCATGAAATTTTGAATTTTAGTTCCGTATAATGCATCAGATCGTTTGGAAACATACATCTTCAACGACAAGGAGTATCTCATACAAAATTTACCTGTGACTTGGGAAAATGCAAAAATACTGTGCAGGTAAGTATTTTCACAATTAACGTTGTGAAAATAATCTTTTCTGTGAAAAAAAAATTTACTAATTTCTTGTTTTTCTTTTCTCCTTTTTTGTATGTGATTAGCAATTTTCATTCGTTCAGCAATTTAAGTACCAAGTATTTGGGAATTTGGGATTTCTTGAAAAATATCGGACTCTTGAAGAAAATCGACAATAACCCGACTGCTAGGTCAACAACCGTAATTTTTATCCTCAATGTAGATCAATAATAGGTATTTTGTATCATATTATAAATTAAAACAACTGTCTATTAAAAAACTCAAAAATCAAAATTTATTTATTTTTATATTTTAACTTTCAGGAACTGTGTAGATAAGTCTCAGAAAGTTTCATAAAGCTATAGCTAGCTGAATTACAACATTAAAATCATTGTCCATTGGGTGTCCATTTTTTTGACTATTGTTTCTGTAAAGAAATACAACAGTTAAAAAAATGTTTTTACGAGAGTTACTTACGTCAAATCAATTTGTTTGGATATTTACACTATTTACTTAAGCATTTGCAGTTTCACCAGTCCACTATAGTCGGATGTTTGTAGGAAATAAATATTTTTATATTGTAGAAACTACTACTATTGTGTCATAGCCCTTAGAAGTTTTCCGTAAGTAATTTTTCATAATCTTCCGAAGGTTTGTTTTTAATAAAAAAAATATTATACGCAATTATGGTACTATGTTGTAGATAGCTTGAGTCTTTTGCTTAATTGTTTTTTTTTTTAATTTTGATAAAACCGATAGTATTAATATTGGACTACTTATACTCACCCTGTCTCTGTCGTCGAACTTGCTAATAAGATCGACTAGATTTATTTAAAAGATATCCTGGGAAACGCCCGTTGATAGGCATAAATAAAAAATATGTATTAGAGCGAAAGTGCGCATGAAGTAGAAGTGCGTCCGTTATCAAGTGCACTAGTAAAGGTGCAGTACTAGGTGCACAGAGTGCGGGTGCTCTAGACCTGGTGCGTTATTAACAACGGATCTATTAGTAGTGGTGACTCTGACCACAGACTCTGACTATATTATCATCTTCGACAAATGGAGTATCCTTCAAAAAAAAATCTACTTCAATTAAAGTAGTTTCTATGATCAGAGTGCTCTACCAAATAAACACTTCAGCCTGATATTATTAGTATAGAAATATAGTTAATATATCTGTTACAGAGGTCATCATAAAGCCATCTTAGCGGTGCTGGATACAAGAGAGAAAGCTGAATTTATGGCTGAAGCTTTGTCGGAACTTCAATTTGGTAATTTGTGTCTATCACGCTGTATTCCACACAGGGCAGGGTATGCATACACAACCTAGTGTTATAACACTCCGTTCCCCACTTTCTGCTGAATTTTAGAGGCATTGAGTGGTCGAACTCAACGCCACGCTTTGCTTTAAAACCAGAACGAAGAAATGGAAATATAAATTGAAATAAATATTTTATGGCCTCGAGTATCGACCCACAACCAGTCGGTTTTACAGTCTCACACTTTGTGCCCCTGCGCCGCGACTGGTGGAGTAGCGTGGTGCAGTGTACCTAAACTAATTTTAAAGGCCCGTTTTTTTCATTAATTCAATTCTAAGTTAAGACACTTAGTTCCTCACGCAGTGTTCAATTTTCAAATTATTCCATGTTTAGTGGTGTAACTCACACTTTGCCTTGTTACCAGAGAGAGAAAATCAAAATAAGTAATTTTTTTGAGTGGAAATCGAACTCACAACCGTCACGTTTCCCATGACGGTCTCCTGGGCACAGTCCTAATATATATACGTATATTATGGCATGCTTGTTAAAATTATACTTTAGTCTTGACAATTCAATTCTATTTTATTAGAAATCGAGTCAGTGTGGGTAGGGGCAAGAAGAGACTCGGCTGATGACCCTGAAGGATACAGATGGAGTAAAGGTGTGGAACTTCGGAGAACATCAGCTGATGTCCTCTCTAAGGAGGATGATGAAAACACGCATTTTCCATTGGTCAGTCTAAGTTCTTTTTTAGCTTCACGCTTTATCCTGCATATAGCAGTGTTAAGACACTTCATTTCCAAGTAGTTTTCTAAACGCGCTGTGTGAAAAGTTTTTACCACTTTTATATTTTTTTGATCGTCAGTGGTTAAATCGAACCCACATCCCAGTACCAGAAGGTGGAGCGGACTGCGTGGCGCTGGAGCGAGTGCGTCACGACAAGCCCGTGTTCTTAGATCTGCCATGTCAATTAGAAAGGCCATTCGTTTGTGAAAGAGGTATGTAAGTAAATTTTCTAAATAAAATATTTAAGCTACGGAACACTAAAAATTTAGTAAATTCTAGAATAATTAATGGTATATGTATCATCAACTTGTACACCTTGAAGTAACTCTTAATGGAGAATAGTTGTAAAGTTTAATTACTTGTATGTTAATACAGAGACAGATATGCGGTGCCCGTGGGTAGTCGGTTTGTAAAATTTGCATCTTAATTAGGTTGAATTTGTAGATAATTTTGATGCTTTTGATTTTAGATTAATTATATGTAGTTCGATTTCCGTTGCGGAAAAATGATTAGATTTTGTTTATGCACAAATATGGATATTTTTTTAAAGACGCAAGCATAGAAGTACAAGTCCAGGAAATAAGGACGGTGAGATGCCGCACTGGACTATATCACTTGTTCGATGGAAGGCTCGACTGGCAACAGGCAGCTGCGCATTGCGTTTTGAAGAAAATGGCGTAAATATAACGAAAAGAATTAATAGTTAATAAGTTTAGTTTATCAGGATGGATGTTTATCTTGTTTCAGGCAAAAAATACTGAACGTACTTAGATGAAACTTAATACTCATCTTCTATAAATATCATGCGAATAACACATAGGCGAAAGTTTATTTAAACATTTTGTATTATTTGGTTATAGTATAAAAAAGGTTAAGCGGGCGAGGTAACGCGATGGTTGTAGGTTCGATCCTCACTCGAGGAAGTGAAATATTTATTTAAGTTTATATTTCCACTCAACACGCAATCCCTCCAGTATTCGGCAAAAAATTGGGAACGGAGTGCCTTACTAGGTTCCCTCTGCCTACCCTGCTGTGTGCAGCAAATAACGTGAAGCTGATAATAATAATAAAAAGTATATGAAATTGGGATAGTTGTAACTAATATGCCTAAATTTTTATCCATTAAGTGTCTTAGGTGTGGCTTGATAGAGTACAGCGTTGGATTCCGCAACTTAATATACTCTAGAAACGAAAATAAATTAATGTTATATCTTAAGTTTTATTATTTCATAAAAAAATCATGTATGAACTAATGCCAAATATGAATATGCTATGCTATGCTATTCCACAGACTTGCAAATATAAACACTATGAAGTGTCTAAAGAAACTTGGACTTACAATGTTGAAATCTAGACCAAGTAAGTATTGTTTTAAGCAAAATATATTCGTTAATCCCGTTTTTAAAGTGTTAATCCACACTTAGGTTACCTCTGTCTATCCTACGCGGGATACAGCGTGAAGCTAAAAAAAGGAAATATTTTAGTAAGATGCTGTAAACTATATTTGACCTATTGCTTGTCACCAGCAGCGCTAATGTCTTTTAAATAATGAAGAGATGCTAAACTCTATATTTTCCAAATAAAACAAATTCCATACAAAAGCATAAAATACAGAATTATAAAAATTAACTGTCTTAAAATAAGAATAGTTTATTCAAACATCATGTTGGAACCTATATTTACATTTTTTATACAGGTATAGAAAGTGCCTGGATAGGCGCCAGAGGCACGCTGGGGCAGTGGTCCTGGATTGACACCGGAGTTAGTATATTTCATCCCACTTCCTTTACAGAAACGGCAATATGGCCACCGATGAGGTAAATATAATAATAAATGGTAATCTATTTATTTATACGTACATTAATATGGCCAATAAAGCTTTCATTGTTTGCTGATTTTTTCTAATGTACTTCACAATTTGCGTCAAATTAGCTCAATTTATTGTAAGTAATTGGGAATTCAAATATGTAATTGTAAATTAAATTACTCAGGTCAGTGGGAGAACGGAGTGTCTTTACATTAGGTTCCCCGGTCGCTACCCTGCTATGCTCAGTTTTTCATGCATATAAATACATGTAATATATTGGAAATGTGTATTTTAATAGTCTTGTCTTCGATTTTATTTTTTAATATTAATATTTGCTAACTTACTTAAATGTATAGAGACAGGTCGTCAATCAAACAAAATGGCTGCCTCCAAATAGACAGACACACAGCCCGCTCCCCCGTTTTCATGGAGGCGCGATGCGAAAGGAAAATGCAATTTATATGTTACGAAGGTATTTATATCTTTATCCAATATTTAGAAAACCAGAACAATGTCTCCAGAATTTGGCGGAAAAGAGGGAACGGAGTGTAGTGGACATTACGTTCCCTCCGGTTATCCTGCAGTGTGCGGGACACAGCGTGAAACAGGGAAAAAAATAAAAAGCAACTCGATAAGAACCTTCATATGGCCTTATCAATTGTGACGCTGGGGCATCAGGCGTGGAATTGTAAGTGGTTGTGGGTTCGATTCTCACTTGGGAGAATAAAATATTTAATATTTTCATTTCTTCACTCTGGTATAAAGGCAAAAGCGCGACATTGAAATCCGCTCAACACGCAATGCCGCCAGAATTTGGCTGAAAGTGGGGAACGGAAGTGTTATAATGGAAAGGAGTGTCTTAACACTAGGTTCCCAAGTTCCCACTGCCTCGATCCTATATGCGGGATACATAGTGAAGCTAAAAAATGACTTAATTGCGTATGGCGACCAGCACTTGGGCTGTTTCCATTAGGCGGCTTTTCATACGTTTCTAAATATTTTTATTTTCTTAATGTGGGATGAAAACTTTACAAAATGTTATAAAAAATTAACTATCTCATTATCTATATAAACATATATGTATATTGTTACCAACAATAAGTATTGTGCATATTCTGAAATATATACATTTTAAACCTAAGAGTTGTTTCTATGAGATAGATGTTTGAATTTCTACTAATTGAGATTTTTTATTATGATTTTTTGATTATTATTGTATTGAATAAGTCAGCAACCATTTATTTGGCTACAGTGCAAAATTATACTACATCATCTTATTTATAAGTGATATAATCAATTATATTTATATAATTCTTAAAACTTTCCAGGTCTTCCATCTTTGAGTACTCTAGCGCCACCTAGCGATGACTATTATTACTATATACTAGTTAAACAACGATTATACTGGCAACATGCCTTTGAAAATTGCCAAAAAATGAATGGATCGTTAGCTAATGTTGAAAATAATGATGTTCTAATACAATTATTGTTATTGATGGGAGAAAATAAGGATGAGCGTATGTATCACTTTTGGGTTTTTAGTGGTACAACACCATCTAGCGGGTGGTAACGGTTAAAAATATATTTTGTTTACACACCTACCTATCTCGTTTGTTTATAAATTATTCTTGTTTTAATTATATAAACTAAGACGTATAGACGGTGACTAGTCATTCTGCTTTACATAAACTAACCTTTTAAATCAATAAGTAATTTTTCTTGACTTAGTTCTTCATTTCAAATTAAACTTAAGGAAAGAATTGCATGCATATATTTGTTGTAATTTTAGTTAACAACAGTATCTATCAAAACTTAAATCACATTTCTTTCTAGCGGTTGAGCACATATGGATATCTGGTCGTCTAAACATGACGAGGGATGCTGTAAATGATATAATTTCGTATACCTGGTACAATCCCTCTAACGGGAAGAGAATCCCGGACCCTAAGAGTGGAGACCTTTCCATGGGACTATATGTAAGTTTGAAATAAAAATATGGACCAAGTTGTACTTCTATCTTTGAAATGGATCCAATTTGTTACACTATATACTTTTATTATACAAGAGTATAATTTTTATATTTTTAATTATAAATTATTTCAAAAAATATATTTAAAAATATAAGAACACTCTTACAAGGGTAGGACAGGAGTCCAAGACATGGGAGGCTAGGGCTCGAGAGAGAGGAACCTCCTCACAATTCGCGCCGTCTCAAGTAAAACTGCCTTCTGCATCTGATTCTTCATCCAATTAGATCTTAGCCTCTTTAAGATGTTGGTCGAGTCTTTTCGCTATTAAACCGTTAACTGAAACCACTATCGGCACAATAATAGTCGTATTTACATCCCACATGGCGGTAATCTCATGGGCTAGGTCCAAGTATTTAAATTATTTTTCTTTTTCGGCCTTTACGAGATTGTCATCATGTGGGATAGTAACGTCAACAATCACTGCGCGGCGCCACTCCGTCTACTAATACTATATCCCTTGGAACCTTGGGGTAGTTGGGGTTCTGCCCAACCCGCAATGCCTCAAGAATTCGGCGGATTAGTGAAGTGATTATAATAGGAAGTGTCTTAACACTACAGCCTATGCTCCCTTTGCAAGCCCTGCTGCGGGGGATGCTGTATCCCCCTAAAAATATAATATTTAATGTCAATGATTATGATCTGATCAAGCCAGTCGTGGCGCTGGGACACAGTGTGAATATAAACGCGACCGGTTGTGAGTTCGATCACAACACAAAGAAATGAAATAATTATTTTATATTTTAATTTTTTCGTCCTGGTGCCGAGGCAAAGCGGCGAGTTCCACTACTCAACATGCAATGCTCCCAGAATTCGGTAGAGTGGGGGAAGGAGTGTCTTAACACTAGGTTCCGTCTGCTTATCCTGCTGTTGCGGAATACAGCGTGAAGCTTATTTGATTTTGTCAATGATTCTAGACACCACCATGGCTGAACGAAGATTTTACAGTCGATAGTTCCTGTTTAAATTTGGACAGACAGGATCACCTCCTGGGGCTGGTGTATGGTCTACCTTGCGATACACCACAGTACTCTGTTTGTATGATTGGTAAGTGCACGGGAAAAAATTTATTCTTTTAGTTACGAAAATTTGCAGCAATTGTAGCACAATAGGGGGCTTACTTGACTTCAATTACTAGTTTTTCGATTACCATAACAGGAAAAGTATAATCTGTTTCCAGCCCTGACCAGACAGCGACTAGATATGTTGAGTTACCCATACACAGTATTTGAAATTCGAGTGGAAAGGGGAGTCTTGACACTAGTCTTCTCTGCCTATTCTCTCTCCATTATATAATAATATTGACTATAATTTCAATATTTTTTTTCTATGAATAAAGCATATATTTATATTACAGAGAAATCAACACGAGTACGAGCAAGCGAAACTGATCCAACAGAAGGATATGTAACATCATAAAACAAAAATAATTAAAAAAAAAACTATATGACTATAATTTCTTTAAATATTTGTCATATTGTTTTTTTTTTTTAAATTTAAATATAAAAAAGTGTTTAAAAGTTGTAACTTAACTATTAATCTATTGTAATTAACTGTCAATCAATCAATTATAATAAAAATAATTATTGTAATATTTTTATGTACCTGTAAAAATTACACTGTTTAAAATTATAATATATTGCTTCACTTACACTTGAGCTTCAACATAGAACCTTTAAAGTAAACCTGTAAAATATTACACACTAAGTACTAACTGATAAATAAATAATGAAATAGCATTTGTATCGTCTTTTATTTTGTATCAAATTCAGACAGTGGACAGAGAGTAGTCTTAGCACACTAACTTCAATCCTATACACAATACATATGATGTGGACTTTGCAAGCCTTTGCATTTACAAAATTATTTAGAAAATTTGAAAAATTATATAGAACAACTTGAACTCGCACTCTTTGAAAACTGTCCAATAAGTGCGGGTCCTGTCTTGCAACATTCAAATTCTGATATGTTTTGAAAAATTTTTTTTCTCAAATTTAATTAAGACAAACTATTATAAAAGATTTGCTTTTCTATTATATTAATATTTACAATTAATTTGTGTGTTAGCATCTTATGATGCTGAAACAACACTTTATAAAATAATAACATTATATATTAATATATTACAACTATTATATATTTTCAGTATTGGCAATATCAATCCATTGCATATTGATTTTTTTCATTTCTGCACAATTTTCATTCACTTTTTTCAAATGTTGTGTGAGTGTTCTTAAGCTATCTAAATATTCTTGTAAAGTTGTAACTAATCTTCCAACAGCTTCTAATTCTTGTACTAGTTCTGCTCTTATTAATGCCAACTGAGAAAATAAGTGAAATCATCCCAAATTAAATTCATTCTAAATTGTATAAAAATTTAAATGTATAAAGATTTGAACTCTGATTCTGACCACTAAGCTACACATTCTTATCAAGCTATGTCAAAATCTTATATGTATGTTACAACTGTTAGTTTAGTTATTATCTCAATAGCGGTTTTTTTTGAAAATATACATATTCTTTTAATCCATTGTTACATACAAATATTTCGCCAACTAAATTTCAAAAAAATTCAATTAGGTATGCATAAGGTAAACAATATGTTAAAAGTTTTATTTAAGTTCTAATGTTTTAATTTAATTCTGCAAAATTTAAAATGTGCAAAAATTAAAATGAAATTATTCTTTCAAACAAAGTTGACCTGATGATGAAATTAAACTTATTTTAAATAACATTTTAGTAGTGATCAGAACTAAAATAACATAAGTACCTTGCGCTTTGACGAAGTAACGGATGCACTAGACATGATTGAAATAAAATCCCAAATGTTTAATTTAAAATAAAATGTTTTAAGTAATTTAATAATTGAATTCTAAAGTTAATTATTTTTATAAATGCTGTTACTCCAGAACTTTCAAAGTTTTTTTTTTATATACTAAAGACTCAAATTCCGGGTTGAACTCCTGGCTTTTCAGATTCTGATGTTATTTCTTTTTCAGGGTTGACATATTAATTAAATTATACAGGTAAATAAGTATCGTATTGTACGTTATTTGATTATTATGAAAATTATAATACTTTATGTAAATTAATTATTTATTTCTATTTCCTGACTATTATTTCTTGTATTATTGAAATATTATATAATAGAAACATATATAAATGTAACTGAATTGAGTCCATATTTTACAATTGGCACAAAATAATCTTTGAATTTTAAATTATAAAATTATTAACTTTATTTACAATATGCTTTAACATCATTCATATATCCAAAACTATATTTCAAAGTATATTAAATTACCTAATTGTATATATTTTGAGTTAATCCTTCCTTTCTAATATCGACTTTTATTGCATTATTAAAACGCATGCGCAATTCCGCAACGCCATCTGAAGAAAAAATACTTCACTAGCCGAAGAAACGCCGCCATTTTGACATTTGTTTGGCTTTGTGTTTTTCAAATCATAAATTACCAATTAATTAAGTGATACGATTGTCGTGCGCTCATATTTTCGTAATATATTTGTTCTAATAAATTATCGTATTGAAATAATAGTATATCTCAGTAAGAATTGTTTTCGGTTACTGGCGCATAAATCAATAATGTGCTAGCGCCGCTTTTTTCTTTTTCGCAATAGTTATTTTACATTTATTTCTGTAGTGCAAACGCTTTTATTGAAAGTTTATATCTTTTATTCACTTGAAGTGTTTATTTGAGTGTTATTCCAACAGATAAATTTAGAAAACTATTAAATATAGTTGTAAAAAAAAGGCGCGAAGTGGTTTGCCGCGCCGATTTTCCTACATCAATATTATTTGTTTTAACACGGATATCTTACATACAAGAGATAATAATAATATTAAATACTAAATACTTTGCAATGTGCTATTATAGACTGTTACATCATTTAAATGTCTGGAGTAAAACTTAACTTTCTAATGCTATAGAGTCATGTAAGTATGTAACACTTACGTATAATTGCTTATAGTTTACTATATAATACATTCTATTTATAATTTTATAAATAACATCATAGCTTCTATGATAAGAAAATACAGTTACACTAGAATTTGAACAATTTTCACTTTAGTTTATAATCTATTAATGAAATTATTTTGTAGATTTTTATTTTATATTTAACTTAAAAAACCATTTTACAGTTAAGCATCTCCTAATATTGCAATGCGGCTAAGAAGTAGGAAGAGGGAGCGACCGCTCTCAGCGCAAAGTACTAAAATAGTGACAAATTTAAAGCCTAAACTCAAAAAGCCTTTAATAAAAGCCAAGTCAACTTGGAAAAAAATTTTGGCGGGAGAAAATGGTCTGGGAACACCCCGCCTCCATTGTATCACTCGATCACAAAAGAACATAGATCTTAAAACTCGACCTGTTAGAATTAAACCGGCCAAAAGTATGGAGAAACCTGTCGAAATAAAGAAATCTAAGCATAAAGAAGAACCTAAAAAGCCAATTTTCCAAACCGTTGTGCGTAACACAAACAAGGACATGGTGTCTTCAACAACCAAGCCTAAAATAGAGAAAATTGCATCAAAGAACAAATTAAAAGAAGTTCGTACAACCAAAAGTGCTCAATTAAGGCAGAGTTCCCTAAATAGAGAGCTACGTAAGACCGAATCAGTATCATCAGCATTAAGTTCACCCCGCAAAACTCGCAGAATGGACAAACCTGATAAATCTGCTTCTCTAAACAGCTCGCCTATAAGAAAAGTGCGTCAGCTAGGTGTACCAACTTTAAAACTAAGCAAAATAGCAGTTAGCTCAACCAACGAAAGTCCCAAAAAGAAAATAAGATCTAAAGAACCAATAGTTCCAGAGCAATCCGCTTGTTTTTCTGATGACAATGATATTACAATGTATGAACCACACACAACATTTGTGGACTTTCCAAAACCTAATGCAGAAGAATCTGATTCGGATGGGCAAGTTGAATCATCTGAGTTGTGTTTACCTAATGACTGTCTTAATGATTTAATGGCGATAGCAGAATGTGCTAGAATCATTAATAATGATTTATCACAAGATGATGACATCAATCTTCTAGCAGACAAAACAGCTAAAGTTATGACAACTGATAAAGATGTTAAAAAAATTAAGAAAGACAAGAAAGTGAAAAGGAGGAAGTCATCTAATGATCTAGAAATGTATCAACCAACATCCACAACTGATGATTTGGATGTGTGTAGTGATTTTCTGAATGAAGATAAGTATGTTCAGGTTAGTGTTATTCTACCAAAGTATGTTCGGCTGGTTGTAACCGCTACAAATGTAGATCTGATTCCCACTTGGGGTAATCAATTATTTTAATTTTTTGTATTAAAAAATATTTTCCAAAAGTTACACTTTTAAATTTTTCTATAAATATATAATTTCCTTCAGTGAGGATCATACCCATAACCAGTCGCGTGGCCACAAAGTGTGCTTTACAGGCACATGGCAGACTGTTCTCTTTAAAATATATATATATAAAAACCTTTTTGAAATAAATTTCTTTTATATGACTTCCACAGCCAGATTTCATAACAATGCTAGAACAAGACAGCTATGTTAGAGATCCAGAATGTGAAATATCATCAACCTGTGGAGATACTCAAGGGACAGCCATTGAAAGTCTTGAAGCTTTGTCGGCAAGGAGCCCCAGCTCTGGGTTTCTGGCGGAGATTAGTCAGAGTTTAACTGCGGAAGCTGCTGGTTGGGTGTGTTTTTAAGATTTTTTTTTAATTACATAATCAGTGAAAATTATTTCAAAATGTAATCAAATTAGAAATAAAAACAAATTTTAAATGATTTCTTAAATAAAATATAATTAAAGCAATATTTGTTTTTATTATAGAGTGCTTCGGATGTGGTCGACGAGAATTCTTTACACTGCCATGATGAACCTATATCAGATATTGAGGTATTTATTTCAATAAGCATTTTTTTTTATCTATACCTATAAATAAAGTAGTTCAAGCGGGAGAAGCCGCGGGGCCTGTCGCTAGTTATATTTTTTTTCACTTTTTTACTTGTATAGGAGGAGGCTGCAGCTGTAATATCTTCATGTAGTACTCGAGTGGACTGTGAACAACTATCATCATGGGCAGATGCGTTTGATCCATATTTGTTTATTAAACAGGTATTATAATTATTTTATTATATACATACAACAATATTGATCGCCTTAATAAGAAACAATAAGAAGTAAATATTACAAATTCAATAGATTATTAACCTTACAATTGTATATTGAAATTTTTTGTTACTGAAATATATTCTATTCCCGTCACAAGCATTAGTTTGGATGAACATCGTAAAATGAAAAAAAAAAATGCTACGCTGAAACTGTTGAGGTATCTTCATTATTTCTTATAGGTATGGGTTTGAAATATTTTTCTCTATATGTTGCTCCTGTAAAAGGACACACACACTTCCAGGTGTGTAATCACAATTGTGGTGTATATGTGAAGCATATTTGTATATGAAACCGAATTAAAATACAAGAGATTTATCAAATTCAAAATCACAAAAAATACGCAAGTTCTATAATTTTTTCTGGGACTAGATACAAAATCAATTTTAGAATTTAAACTAATAGTTCCGGAGATTAACGCGTTCAACCAAACAAACTATGCAGTTTTATGATATTATAGATTTACATAATAATTTATTTAATTTCTAGTTGCCGCCATTGGAGTCGGTAGCAACGGGAGCATTGCGGGCGCGGTATCCTGCTCTGCCGTTGAAAACTAGAACCAGCCCGGATTTTAGTCTGGTAATTAATATTATGTATGTGTATAGGGTAGACAGAGGGAACTTAGTGTCTGTTCCCCAATCACCCGCCAATTTTTGCAACATTGCAGTTTGAGTGGCAGAATTCAACGCCGCGTCTTGTCTTGCTTTTATTTTAATAATTATTTATTTAATATAATAATTGTTTTATTTCTCCTAGGTATTAGATCTGGACGAGACATTAGTCCACTGTTCGTTACAAGAGTTGCCCGACGCGAGCTTCCATTTCCCAGTTTTGTTCCAGGACTGTCGTTATACTGTAAGTTAATACTTTTGCGTTATTCATCGCTTATGATGGGGAATTTTTTTAGGAAATGTAAAATTTTGAATCTAGCGCGATTTGAACACGCACCTCTGGTGACAGTCCAAGCATTTTGACCCTTAAAATTGGATGTAGCTTTATAAGAACTTACTTTTATTTATTTTTTTTCTGTTATACGTATTGTTTATTAATTTAATCAAAATTAACGAAAAATTATTAATTATAAATATTCGTGTGTGTGTTTCTATTTTTAGGTATTTGTCCGTACTCGCCCGCATTTCGCGGAGTTTCTGTCACGCGTGTCACGTCTCTACGAAGTGATATTGTTCACGGCAAGCAAGAGGGTGTATGCAGATAGATTACTTAATTTATTAGACCCGGCACGACGATGGATTAAATATAGGTAGGAACTCAATGAGCGTTTTGTCTTGTTACCATACAAGGGCAGGACCCACAACCGTCGTGTTTACAATGAACCAGTTTTTAAATATGTTCTATTCAATTAAGTGGAAGAAAATAATCTTTTTATATACAATATTTTTAAAAAGTTAGCTAGTGTATTAAACATTTAACTTTTTTATATTATAATATAAAGAACAACAAAATTAAGATTTAAAATCAGTCATCACATATTTTTAAATATATTTTCGATACTAAATAATATTTTCCTTTCAGATTGTTCCGTGAGCATTGTCTTTTGGTGAACGGAAATTACGTTAAAGATTTATCGATTTTGGGGCGTGATTTGAGGAAAACCGTCATAGTGGATAATAGCCCGCAGGTGTGCATTCATTTTATTTCATTTACTAGTGACGTGCGTCGCTCGCAACTTTGTTTGCGTGGACTTGTGACGTCAAATTGAAAATCTTGTATTTTCGTTCTCGTATGAATTTTGAGAAATCCTCTTTTTGTGCTTCCATAAATTCTCTACCTTATTTGGCATGACATATTACAAGATATCTAAGTCCAGTAGTTTTATTTGTGCGTTGTATGTCGGTCACTTTTAATTAACTTCAATATATTGGGGACAATTTTTTTCATAAATAGTGTTTTATATGCAGACACTCTTAAAGAAAAATATGTTGTTGCAGGCGTTTGGCTATCAACTAGAAAATGGCATCCCTATAGACAGCTGGTTTGTGGACAGAAGTGACAATGAACTCTTAAAATTATTGCCTTTCTTAGAACATTTGGCTACAGTAAGTATTTTTTTATATATATTTCTTATATGAAATAATAATTCTTCTGTATATGTTTATTTCTTCCTATATTCACACCACAACTGTCGCGTTACAGTCATACCCTTGTGGTCCTGCGCCTCGACGGCCTCTGGTATTTAATTGTTTTATTTTATTGTTCTTTCAGAAAGATGACGTACGACCGTACATAAGGGATAAGTACAAGCTCTTCAGTTATCTTCCACCGGATTAAAAAATATTAAAAACAAACTCCACAAACTCAAATATCAACAGATATTTATAAAATTTTGAAAATGGCAGCTGTTATTTTTGTTTTATTATTTTCTGATTCTATAGTTCGTTCATGGCCTAACTTTTGTCATACTATTTGTAGTATGTGTGTTTTTATTAACATTATTTACAGAATTCTATATAATTTTAATTTATTGGAATTTTGGAATGCGTCTTTAATTTTTTTTGTAATAAGTATTTTTTGTGATTATGTCAGAATATGTCAGAATGATTTTTTCATTCAAAATTATTATTTATAATTGAAATTAGGAAAAATTTTTACAAATTTTTTGAATCGGCAGTTATAGGTATATATGAAAAAAAGTATTATGTATTTAAATTAGATTGTAAGAGAAATCCATTTTTTATCTTTATTTAGTATTTTTGTTAATCTGTGATTATTGTTTTCTTTTTTCACAAATTTTAATGGCAGAGTCGTCGACATTTTTATAATTTAATTTTTTATATTATTTAATTAATAATATATAATTAACTTTATACGGATATTACGTAAAGAACAAAAGGAATACTCATTTTTTTGTTAATTTGCTTACAAAATGGCGACTACTAAATCAAAAATGTCATAAGTTTAACAATTAAAATTATTAATATATATATTAGGTGTTGGAATTAATTCGTAGCGTTTGGTACAAGAGACGCCACAAGTAGTACACGATGGCTTAGAGCTCCTGCTCTGTATTTGGTGGGATCCAGAAGGGTTTCATATATTACGAACTGCTGAAACCACATGAAACCACATGTTACTGGAGAGCTCTACCGACGGCAACTGATGCGTGTGAGCCGTGCATTGAAGCAAAAACGTTCGGAATACTTCGAAAGACACGATAAAGTCATCTTGTTGCACGACAATCGCCCACACGCTGCAAAACCTGTAACTAATTAATGTTACGAATTAATCCCAACACCTAATATTTTTAATTTTTATACAAATGATTTTATAAACTATGTTCATAGAGAAATATTATATTATAAATGTTTGTTTTTTTTACAAAAAAATATAATTTAAATCTCTTAACAAAGTGTACTCGATGTTATTGAGGTGCTATATCTTAATTTAGATAAGATGTATGTATGTGAACTGAATAGCATTTTTTTAAAAAAAAGCGAATGTCAAAATGACAATTTTTCAAATTGGATTTTGGGATTTGGAGCAGAATGTTTTCCATTTAGTTTTTTCCCCATTGTTAATTGTAATCTATTTTAAAAATAAATAGATACATGGTAAGATAAATGTTTATAGGTAAATTCAACTTAAAACGAAATTGTGGTCAAATTTAGAATATGCTATTCACTTCATAAACTTGTAAAATATAAGATTTTCAGTTATATTTGAGAAAAATAATAACTTACATAGTTTTTATGTCTAACTATGTTTTATAAGTAATTATTTTTATGCTTTAATTTTTAAAAGTTAGTATGGTTATTAATGATCTGTTTAATAACTTTTTCATTAGATCTATTTGGCTTAGAAAGTAAACTTGCTAACAGTTTATTGAACAAATTCTCAGGAGAAACAAATCTTTTAAAAAACTTACATTAAAAACTAATTTTCAGAAAGTTTTTACAATTTTGAAAATTGAATTATATTCTCTTCTATATGAAATAAAGTAAAGTATAATTTCGTATTTTTTACACTTTCGTATGCACATAGTGCAAAAACTAAAACCAAATTTAGAAAGTTTACACGCTAAGCCGACCATATGCGATTTGAAAATAATTTTCAATAATTGAGTAATAATATATAATTTAATAATAATAATTTAATATATGTTTTTTTGAATATTTTATTATTATGGCAACAATTTCATTTAGTAACCATACTATATATTAAAGAATTAGATATTTTGAATTTTTTTTTATGATATTAAATATTTTATCGTAAAGTTTTTTTTTCATATATTTGTCAATTTATTATTTATTCCGTATATGTATTTTTACTATACAGACGATTAATAAATAATAATTATTAATAAAGTACATTATAAAAAAAGTATATTTCGTTGCGAAAATTTGTTGTTTCAAAGATATTTATATTTATTTATAGATCGATCGTATGTAAATAATTTGAGGTTGTCTTTTTGTGTAACTTTTATAGTCCGAGAGATGGTTGTCATTTTTTTGTTTTGTTTCTTATTTTATTGGACTTACATATATTTTTTTACTAATTATTTTTGTATAGTTATAGGGAAAAAGAATGTTTTTTTGTTACACTCATAAGTGAAGATTTTGCAATTGAATCCTTTTTATTTTTCGAAAATCGGTTACTGCATTTTTTAATTATACTTTGCCCTGAAAATATCATTTTTGTTTTGTACAAAGTTTCATAAGTATACAAATTTTACCCAATAAACCATTAATTTAGAGTAACGGTTGATTAGAGGGTCGCAATTCGACTGTTCGTTATCAATTCGATTATTTGCAACAGTAAATATTTGTTCTGGTTATAGCTATTTCTTTTTACATAATTTAGTATTTCATTTATATAACTATTTTGATGTGACAACACTGATAAAGTCCAAGTGACAGTTGTTATTATATGACTTCCTTCCGTTATTATATTATTTCATTTATTTACGATCGGTCTGTCCATCAATTCAAATTTGAAATGAATATATTTTCCTGTAATAAGTATTATTTTTGGAAACGAGAAGGTTTTGATGATTGGATCACCGCCTATTTAATTATTTTTAAATTTTTACTAATAATAGACTTAAGATTTAGATACTGTTTACGTAGCATTTGAATCAAAGCAGAGTAGGAAGAGATAGCCTAGTGGCAACAGTATGGTAGAACATACCGTTTATCAGATCGGGGATGAAGATAATTTAAATGTCTATTATCCCTTAGTGAGTTTTGAATCCACAACCATCGTTATAGTCGGACTCTATGACACCGACATTTTGATTTTTTAAATAAAAATGAGTAAATAATATGTCCGTTTGTTTATTTTTGATTATGCATTTAGTAAACATTTGGATTTTATGATGTTTTTATAATGCACAAGCTACGTAAACAGTTTCAAAATGAAGGAATTATTTAAATTTATATGAAGCAATAACTGTTAATATACCCCGCGTACAGCACTTTACGTCGGAGGAATAGTTCACTCCCCATGCACCGCCCACTTTTAAGACATTGAATGTTGAGTGGTGGAAAATAACGCCGAGCTTTGTCATTTTAAACTATTCATTTCCCCTAAATAGGAATGGCTCCTACGATAGTCTCAGGTCAATTTCGTCCTGTTTTTGTAATAGATTAATTTTAATTCATAATCATTGTTAAAAGAATTGTTAATAATTTCTCCATTTTGAAACTACATAAATAGTGATATATAATATAATAAATGAAAATTTGTGTTTTTAACCCTTAGATAAGTGAATTGAAATTGTTTATTATTATTATGACTAGTTAGTGTGTAGTGTAGCGGCCGCGCCCGTATGTAACCTAATAATTACGTTTTAATGTCAGTATTTGTGTTTTATTTATCCCTCTGCGTGAAGTGATTCACGCTGTAGCCCGCATAAAACAGAGTGGGGAGAGACTCCACACTGTCCCAGAGTTCATCATTCATAACATCTTATGTGTTGAGTAACGGAACTCTACGCCGCTGTTTGTCTAGTTACCAGGACGAGAAAAATGAAAATTATTTCCGCCGACTGGATAGCTAACGTACAACCAATCATCTTACTTAATTTTAATGGCTGTTGTTTTCTGTTTACAAGTTTGTTTTTTATAAAGATAAGAACGAACCCCTATAAAATCACATTGTTGTTCGTCGTATCAACCTGAATCTATATATATATATATATATATATATTCAGATATATATATATAGATATATATATGAAATTAATATATTATCATATATATAGATTTATGTTCCTTTAAATCACAGAAAAAATCAAGCTTCTGAGTGAACGCAAAGCAAAAGCTGAAATGAGAGTACTTACTATAGAAAAAAGCGAAAATTTGTTCGTCACCTTTATAAATTCCTGTTGTCCTGCTATTGGTGCGAGAGCCTCGATGGGCTAATCCGGCATATATTTAACCGGTCTTTTGATTTACATAATTATATTTTATAATAGACTTCAGTTCCTTCCCTACATATGTTAGGGATTTCTTTTTAATATAATGGACTGATTTATTGATACCATTATTCACACCAGTGGTCAGCAAATTTTTATAATTTGCATTGCCGGCCAATGGCCAATGGCTGTTCATTCATAGATTTTTTTTATATTGTCTCTGAGTAAAAATACGTTCCTATTGAGCTTTTAATTAAAGTTTCAGTTTGTATATACTTATTTATTTGTATTATACCTACATAGTGGTTCCTGCTAACAACAATTATATAATTGTGGTCCACAAGCGTGCAACCGTGAACGCCACGGTCTTGCATTCGATTCCCAGTCGGAGGAATCAAATTTTAAAAAAGAAACCAAATCAGCAATGAAAATATAAAATTTAAATAAATATTTAATTTCCTAGAGTTAGGATCGAACCCATATCCAATTTATCCAACGTTTAGTCACTTTTTGTATCTACCCCTGCGCCACGACTGGCCTCAATTTTGCCTTTCTACGGTGCTATGTGCGGGATACAGCGTGAATTTAAATAAAATATACATTGTCGGTATATTCGGCATTTCATAGGGAATTAAGATCGTATTTTATTCGAAGAATTAAAAGTTTTAGATAAAATTGCCGATTAAGATTATTGTACAGTTGTATATTATTGTAATTTTTTTGTTTTCAAAGTGATAAAATTTTATATAAATTATAAGTAAATGTGTATAATATACCTATTCAGTTGCTTGGGCTAAAGGAACCAAGTCCAAGAGAATCTGTGTAGTGAGTTGGAGAGTGACGAAACTCAACGCTTTAACTTCTTACAAGCTATGTCGCTGTGTCTACCTACGGCGGCCTTAAATATGCACCTACATTATATCTAAAATATTATTATAAAACAAAGAAATTATATTATTTGTTACAGGAGTCTCATTAAACGCGATTGTATTTTTTTCGACGCTTTTATTCGACAGCACAAAGATTGTAAAGGCGACAGGTTGTGGGTTCGATCCCCCTCGAGGATATATTTAATATTTCCATTTCCTCTGCTTTGGTGTTAACGTAAAGCGCGGCGTTGAGCTCCGCCACTCAACACGCAATGCCTTCAGCATTAGTCAGAATACTAGGATCAATACGACGCGGTGTAAATGCGTAAGATAATTTTTTTTTAGCTTGACGCTGTATCTCGCACAAAGCAGGGTAGACAGAGGGAACCTCGGTGTTAAGACACACCGTGCCCCACTTTCTGCCGAATTCTGGAGGCAGGTTTAGTCTAATATTTTTTTCGGAAATATCTACATTTTGAAATAAAAACAAATAAAAAATTTAAAATAAAAAACTTTTTTTTCACAGATACAAAGATTTCAATAGATGAGTAATTAAATATGCATATTTTTTAAATACGTTTGACTCAACAGATAACAAATTATAACTAAATATTTAAAAGAAAGCACCGCCTTTTGAAATGTCAATATTTATTATAAGACAATATAATCTAACAATAAATTATTAAAATTGTATGACAAATACCTATTATGAGAAATGATAGCTATTAATATATAATATATATATATATATATATATATATATATGTATTAATGTTTTTTACAATGGCGGTGAAACCGTTTAATTTGGTTTTTATTAGTCTACCTAATGATATTGTGAAGTGGAATGACGTTGATAGGTATGCATTCTGGCAATATGGCTTTATTGCTGTTTAAAAGTTTGACGAGCTGTAATCGTCGAGGTGCAAAAAAGTACGAGTTCACAGACTGTACATACTAGCTATAGGAGTGTCAGTTTGATTAGCGTGGATAGTAAATGTATGTTATAATAAAAGAAAATGAAGGCAAGAAGAATGCAAGAGAAAACCTGTTGTGGGACGATATCCCAGAGATATGAATTTAAAATTGCGAGAACAAAATCAATTTTAAAAATCCGGGTAGGCAGAGGGAACCTAGTATTAAGAAAATCCGTTCCCCATTCAGGAACTTTTACAGTTTCACGCTGTATCCTGCACACAGAGGGAACCTCGGTGTTAAGACACTGTTCCCCATTTTCTGCCGAATTCTGGAAGCATTGCGTGTTGAGTGGCATAACTCAACGCCGCGCTTTGCCTCGACACCACAGCAAAGAAAAATGGAAATATAAACGTAAAGAAATATCTCACTTCCTCGAGTGGAAATCGTACCCACTACCGTCGCGTTTACGGGCGGCACAATATTTAGTATAAAATAAATATAATATAGAATTTAATTGAAGTCACGTAAAATTTTCTATTTAAAATTTTTCGATAAATAAGCACTCATCATGTTTTTTTTACTTAAATTATACAGATTATTACAACAAATAATGTGAACACTAAGGTTGCTCGTGCCTCTCTGTCGCTTGTGCCGCGGGCTCGCTTGCACGCTTGGCTCAGGCGGAACGTGACGTCGACTCACGCTTATATGTACAGCCAGCCGGTGGTCAACGATTTATAAGAAGAAAAGAAAGAATATATATATTCTAAGTACTGGCGTAAAGCCCCAATCTCCCAGGAATTAGGTGGATATTGAGGATCTGAGTGTGTTAACAGTAGGTTACCTCTACCTGCCCAGCGTTCAATACTAATCAGGAAATACAATACATCTGATGACGGTCGCAGATTCATATCTCAAAAATATTTATGAGTCCATTAACTGACAACGAATCGAATGTAATCTAAGATTTCGCATTTAGATTACAATATTTTAATTATATCATATTTAAATTTTGTTTTTATTTTCATTTATTTTGTATAATAAGTTCTGATCTTTTTCGTTCGATTCGATTCTTTTCTTGAGTCAATACATAGTTACAGAAGATTCAATGGCGAACGGAGTGCCTTAACACTAGTTCTCTCTGTCTACCCTGCACGATACAGTGTGAAGCTAATTTATACATTATAATAGAAGGTATACTAGAAAATTCAAATATTGATTACTAGGAAGTATAACGTTTATATAGCGTTATTTATGACATTTTGATAAAAAAAATCCTATTTTTCGTATAAATATTATTTGCTTTACTTTATCTTAATATATATAAATCAACGAGGTGTCGTCATACCATTGTGACGGAGTTGAACAACATCTGTTTTTTTTCAGATACATTTTCTTAAGATGGTATGGCAATACGCGGCGTTGACTTAAGACTTGACTTCGGGCGGATGGAGGGTAACGGAGTGTTGCCATTTATAATTGACTAGCAGGTTACAGCCTATAGCTCCCCTGAATAATGTAACTTTGAAACTAAGCAAAAAAATCAGCCGTGTGGTCCTGGCTTAGAATAGGATCACCCTGGTACTGTCGGTGTCGTAAGAGGCGACTAAAGTACGTGTGGTAGAGTCACGTCGCCAGTAATGGCAACACGCATGGGCAGACTCGACCGGATTTAATACCACCCCCGGCATTTAAAACCGGCGTGAAGTAGTGGCCCTTGCCACTGCGTTTCGCATTAGGTAATGTCGGGCCCCGGTGCCCTTCATCTCCATCTTAAAGGCTGGCAACGCACCTGTGGCTCCTCTGGTGTTGCATGGGGTCGTGGGCGGTGGTGATCACTTACCATCAGGTGACCCGAACGCTCGTTTGCCTTGTCCTCTCCCATAAAAAAAAAAAAAGCTCCAGTAGTTCCAGAGATCATTGAGCTTGAACAAACACATAAATTATTCCGCTTTATTATATGATTGTATTTTATTATATTGCTTAATTATGTATATTTAGTAGGTATAGATTCGTTGTGGACTCGTCGTCTGCAACTTTTTTTACGTTGTCAATTGCAAAATCTCGTCTTTCTAGTGCCTTTAGGAAATTTGAGATTGAATTTTCTTCTCCTTTTTTAGTAGGGTAGTTTTGTATGAGCGTCGTTTGTCATTTGTCACTCAGAGCGAGAAATAGAAAATATTATATTAATAATTTTTATTCATTCACTAAATGAAATAGCTCACAAACATCTATCTACCTAGACGTAGATAAAAAAATTAGTCGTATATATTATTTGTCGATTATTTCGAAGAATTACAGATTATAGCCGGAGTTAGGATATTATCATATGATTGTAATCATATATTTTCTTAATTTGCAAATGGATACATATGGTTTACAAGCAGATGGTTCTGGGTTCAATTCCTTTTTTTACACATGCACAATAAAGATAAAACAATTTTTAAACATTTTTTTTTAAATTTATAGTAAATTTTACCTGCATTCATGAAAACGTAGAAGCAAAGATTTTATTACTAAGAAAATTATTATATTTCTAAAATATAATAATGGGATTTAAAGTTTCCAAGTTTCCTTTAGTGTTGTCGTCATCGAACTAGACAACAATGTGATTTGTTGTAAACTTACTACTACTACGTAATTAATATACAACAGTTGAACGAGTTCATATCTTGTTTTTGTGCTATCTTTTTATAACGTAGATTATACGATAGGATAGTTTTATCCCATTAGATTCAATAGCTTAACTATTTATCTATTTGTTATTTATGTTGTTAATCTCCTTTTGGTTTTAATTTGAAATTCCACGTTGATGATAATAAAATTAAAAAAAAACTGGCATAAAATATACATCAAGACGGATCACTCAAACATACAATAAGATATTTGATCAACAATCAGCGCGAAAGTATGACTAAATCAATAAAAATTTTATTTATTTAATATAATATAAGATACGGCTGCGTTTTAAAAAATTTGTGTATGCATAAACGTCCTTATTGTTAAATAATTATTTTAATTGCTTATTTTTCAAAGTTTCGACCAACGAAAAGAATCGTCTGTGGGCAGGGCTATAGAGTTCCACCCAATTATCTAGTGTTTAGACATTCCATTCCCCACTTTCCGAGACTTTTATGAATTACAATATAATACAATAAGAAAATAAAAGATGAAAGAATCCTTATATTCATTAACGGTTTATTGACTTAGGACGAGTAACTACACCTGTTCATCATGACTTGAATATTTCTATTTCTAAGTTCTATTGAGACAAAAAAAATCATCTTCACCCTGTATCCCGCACACAGCAGGGTAAGCAGAGTGAACCTAGTATTAGGACACTCTGTTCTCCACTTTCAGCCGAATTATGAAGGGCATAGCGTGTTGAGTGGCGCAATTCAACGCCGCGCTTTGCCATCAGAGCGAAAAAAATGTTAATATAAATTTAAATAAATATTTCATTTCCTCGCGCTTTACCGTCAGACGTTGGCCCCTGCGACAATTCTCAATCTCTATTGGAAACAATATACATAGGCACTTCTGTCTAATGTGCCTATTATTTAGAGCCTGGAACGATTGATGTGGAGCTTTTAAAGGATCGACAACGTAGCCAAATTATTTAAGATATTGAACTTTAAAAGTCGTTAACATCTGTTTGTAACAACATAATAGAGAGTAGTTTGGACCAATAGGCCACTCCACAGTTACGCGGCAGCTTCCGGGTCGATACGATGTTTCTTACTTTACATATGCTAGATCTAGAGTATGTTGTACACACAATAAATAAATAAATAAATTTTTGCAAGCACGCAACATTCGATCTATGTAAACAGAACATAAAATATTTCAAAACAAAATAAATGACTAATTTTCTCTAGAATTAATTTCACAAAAGAACATGGCAATGACATTAAGAGTTGGACGAATGATAACATATCTTTAAAGGGGCAATTCTTCCTTGCGAATTATCTGTATACGTTATATACTATAGTAAGGTATTTATCAAAATCGATTAAATTACTGCGTGTATCTATATAAAGTTTATTTTGTATTAATCGTATTAGATTATTATCTTTATTGTTTTATGTTAAAAGAAATATGTTTGTATATTTGTTTGTTTTTCCCATTTTTTTTTATATATTTTTCTTTTTTACTGCTAGCCGATCCAAGTGTTCATAAAAAAATGACGTATTCAAAATGTAGACAGTGCTAATAAAATAGTAACGAGTTCAAATATATTCAGAACAGCGACGCCGCTATGTTTACTATAGACATTAAAATACCGTTGCATGATGTATTCACGTATATCAAATACTTTTTCAAATTTTCATTTCTTGGAATTGTCATTTCGATATATTTCAAACGCAGACAGGCACTTGTAAGATTATTTTACATTCGATACTATACTTAGATATTTGATTCTTAAAGGCGCCCCTCAAACACAAACTTAGGTCTCTCTCTCTCCTCTCCTCCTCGGACTCTCAGCTCCTGATTCTCAACGCGATTGGCACCTCCAATGTGAATCCATAGAATGCCAACTGTACGTTTCTTCTATTAATGTTTCGTTAACACAATTGAGACAGGGCTGTATAAAAAGATTGTGAATTCATATTTAATTTACGAAATATTTATTTGAAAAATTTAAACTCTTGATCAATCTGTTTGGACAGAATAAGTGGCCGAATCCAATTCTATACTTAGTATGAAATGTACAGAGAATGCAATTCTCTCAGTAAAAATGCAGGTGATTTTAGAGAATATAATATTGTTGACAACAAAGTACTCTGCGGGTAGACAAATAATACCTGTCTTGTCAAATGATCATTGTTATAAAATATAATTGTAAAAATGTGTAAAAATTTCGTCGTAGCTTGATAAGAACGTATGGCTTAGTGGTCAAAAACTTTTGACGGTTTCCAAGAGGTGCAGGTTCGAAATCGGTTCGTTTCGTACCTAGCAAAATATGTTTAGTTAAATAAAACTGAAAAAAAAAATTGGCATATACAGATAATAAATAACGTAGTAACTGATCATTTGTTTTTTTAGACAAATATGCACAAAGTGGAAGTGAAGTGAAGATAATGAAAAAAATATTTTTATATACTACAAAAAATTCAAAGTAAAGTCAGGTGTGAAAATTATCTTAATAAGCATTAGAGCTTATATTATAAATAAGATAAAGTATAGGAAAAAAATTAAACGTTGAGTGAACGGTAGACCGTAGTGTAGTGATAGTGCTCTGTGCTAGCCCAAAAATGATCGGTGCGTATTTGCTTAAATAATAAATATTAATTAAAATTATATATATTATAATAAAAAAAACTGGGATTGGAAAAATAATATACTATATTTTATCTTTTTCTTATGGCTTCACTGCATTCAGCGCATTGCAATGTAGGGAGAAGGAACCCAGTTAGGAGTTTTGACATTCTGTTCCTCATTTTCCCCAACTGCTGAGTTGCCTATTGAGTAACGGATTGCTATGTCTTCTAACCAGAGGAAATGAAAATAATGTATTCCTGGGGAGGGGAATGACGAGTTCACCCCCTGGTGGGAATCGAATCCAAAACAACCTCGTTTAGTGTATACCACTACGCCAGGACGATCTCTAAATTTACTGATGGATGTAAATGATAATCTACAAAAAGATTTTTATGATAAATATCGCCTTAATTGTAAACGTGAATTAAGCAACTTGATTTTTTTTTAAATTTAGTCGTTTATATATATATATATATATTTAAAATATATATATATATATATATGGTGTTAAATTTTGGTCGTTTTTAATTTTATTCTTTTTAAGTTCGCTTCCCACTGGGATATATGAATGAAAAATATGTATGGAATTAATATCTATTGAATGTCATACAGGATAGCTGCCAGTTCGTGTAATAATTAAATTATAGCATTGACTTTGAAATGAGTAACTGTCGAGTTTGTTGCGGACTTTTCCGATGGTAGCTTTTCTTTATATATGTTCATTCGACGATTCAAAAGTGCTTATAATATACATAGTTTAATTTAATAAAAAATATTTTTAATTAGAAAAAATGAATTGAATATTTTTTTTTTCTTCCGCTCTGGTAAAAAGACAAAGCGCGGCGTTGAGTTCGGCCACTCACCACGCAAGACGCAAATTGAGGATTAGGGAACGGAGTCCCTTAAAAATAGGTTCCCTCTGTCTGTCTACTAAATGAAGGATACAGTGTGAAATTAATTAATTCTTGCAATATTATATCATATTAAAATAGTAGAATTCTCTTTGCCTATCCTCCTTAACGCAGAATAAAGCATCGGCTTAATACTGTATTCACATGCAGCATAGAACATAATGCTAAGACTTCGTTTTCCATTTTCCGCCGAATTCTGGAGGCATTGAGTGTTAGGTGGCGGAACTCAACGCCGCGCGCCATGTCTTCGAGTGTGCACCGAACCAGTTGCGTTTACAGTCACACACTTGTCCTTGCGCCATGACTGGCCTCAAAAAAACTCAAACGAATAAAAATCATTGTGGCACAATTAGGAAGTATGTTATAAAAGTGTGAAAATGACATAATTTATAAATCACCAAGTATTTATTATCAAATTTAATAAATACATTACGTAGATAGAGAGATACAATATCAAATTTAGAGAACTAATGTATGATACGTCAAAACTATAATCTAATAATTAACAGCATTTCAACATCTTATCAAGTGTTTTCAATAAAAAAAATATAATTTACACACTTAGGTAAGGAAATTTCCAATGATAAATATTTTTTATTTCTTCGCCCTGGTGGTGTCTAGTTCCGTCACATACGCAATATTTATAATTTGGACAGTGACTGCAGAACGGAGTGTCTTGACACAAGATTATTTCAGCCGACTCTGCTATGTGAGATGTAGCGTGAAGGTGAATTAATTCCCAATATAAATTTAAAGGGTTTGATACTGTAGCTCTTTAAAAAACCTTTAAACACTGCCAAAGAACCTGTATTTGTGAATCTTGCATGAATGATACTTTAAAAAAAATATTATCAGTTATTTCGTATCATTAAGTTACATTAAAACTTATGGCTAATATCGACTTCAAAAAATTAAAAAAATATTGTACTGTTTATTAATAGAGTATCATATTTTTTTTTAGTTAAACAAAAAACATTAAATAAATATTTTATATTATATTTGAAGTGGGTGTAAAAGTACTAGCTGCAACCTTACTTCAATATTAAAATACTTTCTATGTTTCAGCCGTCGGCAGTACGACGGTTGTGGGTTCGATCCCCACTCGAGGAAGTGAAATGTTTAAAATTATATTTCCATTTCATCGTCTGGTATCGAGACAAAGCGCGGTGTTCCGCCACTTAACACGTAGCCTCGGAGTGTCTTAACACTAGGTTCCCTCTGCCTACCCTGTTGTGTATGGGATACAGCAGGGTACAGCAAGCTGATCGATTGAATAATAATGTTTATTCAGCCGAAAGTGGGGAACAGATGTGTTAATGCAGAACGGAGTGCTAACACTAGGTTAAGTCCCTGGTTTCCTGTGCCTACCCTGCTATGTGCGGGATACAGCATAAAGCTAAAAAACTAATATGTCTTTAGACAACCTACCAGCCAACCGTTTTCTTTTCTAAATTTTTAAATAAAACAACATTTAAAAATATATATAATATATTTACATTATTACACATAGTTCATTTAATAATTTTAACATCTATACATTCTCCACCTTCCAATTCTAAATCATTTGGGGTTTGTTTACCTGCAAAGAAAAAAGAATAAGATTTATACTAATATATTAAAGCTATAGTGTTTGTTTGTTTGAAAGTGCAAATCCCGGGTTCAAATCAAAATATGTTTTATTGATAGATTTTCAATTGTTTTAATGAAAATTATTTTATATTACATAACTCTCAACAATTGTCCTAGATTGTAGGTCGAAAAATTGATTATAGGGGTGTAAATGTAAAAGCTATTATTCATTAAGCTATATTAACAACTAATTTTTTGTTCTTATTAATTTGACAAAAAATATTGGTATTTATAAATATTACTAAAAATAACACTATAATATACAAATTCCACATTTTGTGGTTTAAATACCACCAAATCCGTAGGTAGGTAGGTTAGGCTAAATTAGAAACTTTAAATCTTATAAATATTTCTTACCAGAAACTATATCACCATCAAATTCAAATTTTAATTTCTTTATAGGTACTTCTAGTTTTTCAGCACATTTTGTCATTGCTATTGATAATTTATCATTGTTTTCCACATATATAATAAAAGGGTGTTTTGAATTTTTGTATTGGAACTTAATTTGAATGCCTGATCCAATGTTTTCTACATGTTCTGTATTTTTTGATATTTTCATTTTATTTTTATATATAATGCCACCATCTATTAACTTTGACTCTCGATAACCTATCATGTCAGGAGTGTCATCTGGCTGTAGTATCTTATTGTCATACATAAACAACAAATTGTCTTTCTCAACATTATACTTATTACAGAAAAACTCAAATATTTCTTTTAAATTTTGAAATTTTCGAATAGTGAATTTAAATAATTCTACACTCTGCCATTCAATTTTGACGGACATTTCTTCATTTTCTATCTCCACACTGTCGTCCAGTGTTATAACATCATCACATTGTCTATTAAACATCGGTACATTTTCTAAATCATCTGGATATTCCATCGTGTTTCCTACATTATAAGTGATGATTGTGTTGTTTGCCGTTGATCTGCCTCTTTGTCTCAAATTGCTTCTGCCTCTGCCTCTGCCTCTACATACTCTGGGTGGTGTGCTTATGTCTATTACACTATAATTATTATCTGATTCTTTAGACTTCTTCAAACGCTTGCTAGTTCTACGTTTTCTTGAACTGTTACTTATATTTATAGTATCATCAGGTTCATAATTAGCATCATCATCTATATTCGAAACTTTCTTTTTCTGTACACGTTTTGATTTTTGTTTCTTTTTGTTCTTTTCAACATTTTCTTGTCCGTCACATATAGTAATGGTTCCTAAGTGTTCAAATTCTTGAGGTGCTTCATGGTTATCAATATCTGGTGTAAATTGAAATGTTCCTAAACTATCGAATGTTTCTTTCACGTTACCAAAAATATCATTATAGTCCATAGCCATTATTCATATACATAAAGAAATAATTAAATAATTCTCCATAAAAACTTTTATAAATAATATACAATTTTAAAGATTGACAAAACAAAATCAATGTCATTTAAAAACTAAACTGACGTCTATCTAATATATTGTCCTTGTCTTGTCTATGTCATATAGTTTAAAAAGTAATATAATTGCCATAATAATTGTATATAGAAATTGGTTGTACAATTTCATAAAAATGATAATATTACATATAAACTATAGCATACTACATTTTTTTATTTGTACTAAATTTTGATAAAATGAATATGCTGCTCGATATCGATATATTACTCGCATTAATGCATTCGCATCGCATAATAATCGGTAATCGATATCAAATTATTGTGTGTATCAAATTATAGCCAAATTGTATTATATGCTTTTTTTTAAAAAAGAAGCTTCAAGCAATTTCCTACATAAGAGGGTAGACCGAAGGAAAGTGTTAGGACACTGTTCCCCTCTCCACCCTATTTTTTTTAGAGACAATGCGTTGGGTGCTCGTAACGTTACATTTTGTCTTTCAACAGCATATAGGATAAATTATTTCAAACTCATACCTATAGAAATTAATCAAAATACATCAGTTTTGACGATTTGAGTATATTTATGACTCAGAAATGTTCTCACAATAACAACATCAAATAAACCTAACTAATTGTGAACGTGATAACATTGAAATGCACCGACATACTACCATATTGATAACGATTTACTACATATGTTTAAATATTGATAACATAAAAAGCTTAAATTAGCTTCACGCTGTATGTACCCCGCATAAAGCAGGGTAGAGAGGGCAGAGTCTTAAGATACTTCGTTCCCCGTTTTTCACCGAATTCTGGAGGCATTGCGTGTTGAGTTTTCCGTCTTTGCCTCAAAAAAATGAAAATAATAAATATTTCATTTTCTCGAGTGGGAATCGAATTTACAATCTGTCGCTTTTACACTCACACACTTGTGCCCAGTGTCACGACTTTAATGAATTGAAGGTTTGCCGAGTTTTTTTGATATTTGATATTAATTGCAGCGTGATATCTTCAAAAGTTCTTGTGATAAATGACCTTGACAGACATAGTCGGGCAACAAAGTGATTCTATACGGGTTCTGTTTATTTTCTTTTGAGGTACGAACTCTAAAAAGGACCTACATATCAAGAAAAATATCTGTTCAAACTTGAAGGTCTAGATTCCCTTAATAATATCGCCCACGGAACAATGACCACTGAATCACAGGATCTGTGTGACTATAAACGTGACGTGTGGGTTCGATCCCCACTCGAAGCTATGAATGAACTTTTTAAAATTTATATTTTCATTTCTTCGTTCTGGTGTCGAGGCAAAGCGCGGCGTTGAGTTCCGCCACTCAACACGTAGGCAATGTCTTCTGAAGAAGACCAATCAATCAAAATTCGCCATGGCGTTGCATTACACGTATCGTACAAAAACATCGAATCTACATTAGTTATTCATGTTTATTACTTTAGATAGCATCGCGTGATTGTTATCGCTAAGATTATAAATTCTTGAAAAGTTCGTCGTTTATATATTATAATTAAGATAGTCTCACGTTGTTTGCATTCACTTATTACCCTTTTTAAATGAAGTGTGAGTAATTAAATGGTCATATGGCAGCTTAACTAAAGATCTCGTCCTTTAATATACAATTGTAACTCGGTGTCTTGGTTTTGAGATCTCTAAAAAACCAATTGGTCTTCAACATTCTAACGTCAACTGGAGATTTAATTTCAAAACAGCTGAAATATAGCAGGACAGACAGAAAGAACCTAATGTTCAAACAATATGTTCGCCATTATGCTCAAAGTTTACTAGAATTTGAATGTTGAGTTGTGGAAATCAACGTTCTACTCAACTCAACTACAACTTTTCAAATAAAAATCTTTGAGCACAACACTAATATAACTTTTAAAATTTATATAATAGCGTTTGTTTTTGCGTAACCTACATCGCAAAAACAAAGGCGCCTTTTTTTCGGCTCTTCCATTATCGCCATTTTTTTCATCACATGATAAAAATCTTAGATCAATCATATGTTTGTATTGGGTAACTAATTTCATTAAGGTGATAATACATTTTTCCTAAAGCGGCATTTAATTGTAATATATTGAAAAATATGTTTATACCCCAGCATTTTAATCAATCTTAAGTTAAGTTTTATTATGATATTAAACCTATTTTTGAAAAATATCTTAGTTATGTCCCGTGGCCCTAAAATATAATACAATTTTTATTCAATCAATAAGTGCCATAATAATACAATTAAATTTTATAAGCCGATAGACCCCATGTTTTGACGTCATTGGTCATAATATGACATTATTGATATTTTCAAAAATATATAAATACAGTTTATAAATGAAAACAATGAAAACTTTGATATGAATTTTTAAATAATTTTGTCATTTTATAAGCTAAATCGAGCTGATTGCTTGTGACCTACCTTATTTGCACATTTCTCCTTTTTCCTTATATATGTACAATAAAATAGGTTATTATAAAACCTTTTTTTTGTTTTTTGTTCTAGCTTCCATCGTTCTGTTCCTTGCTCTCGTCGGCAACATATCTTCGTTTTCACCACAAGAATTGGAGAATGTAGATCCCAATTCAATGTCATGTGATCCACACGGGCAGGTTTGTATATCTTGTAACAATTAAGACTAAATTCATATTTTAAATTAATTCACAAACATCGTATATACATTTAATTTCCACTTATACTGTGATTTTTTACTACATTTTTAACATCTAAATATGATGTATTTTTATTTCAGATTTTCCTCCTGCTGCCACATTTCACGGACTGTACGCGGTTCTACATGTGCGCGCACGGTATAGAAGTCGAGCGTCATTGTCCTGCCAGTCTTTACTTCGACTTTGTCCTACAAGTACATTATAAGTTGATGAAACTATATACTTTTGAAAATGTCCAAATAGTCCAAATAACCTCTGTCTATCTTGCCAAATGATCATAATTATTATAAGCCATTTTAATCTTTAGCTAGTGGAAATTTCTCAACTCAAGAAATCTCTCTACAAACCAACGATGTCTATTCTCACTCGAGAGATGAAATATTCCATTTCCTCGTTCTGGTAACAATGAAGCACGGCGTTAAGTTCCGCCACTCAACACGCAAAATCTAGAATTCGGTGAAAAATGGAGAACGAATTATCTTAACATTAGGTTCCTTTGCCTACCCTGCTAAGCGTGGGAAACACCGTGAAAATTGTAATCTTGTTCAAAAATTTAATTAATAAGTGTACAAATCCCGAAAACCAAAGAGGTTCTTTACCTTTCAATTAATTATCATATGTCGTCTATTTGCAGACGTGTAACTGGCCTCGAGATACTAAATGCTACCTGCGTACGCACCCTGACGAGCTCGAGGAAGGTTCTGGTGATGAAGAGTTCAACTTCCTGTTTGATAAAGCGTCTGATGGTAATAAAATGTTTTTTTTGTTTACTCTAGGTTATGTTATGTTTACTCTAATATATGTGGGATACAGCTGAAAAAATATATGTGAAAGTTTAATATGTAAAGTGTAATCTATAGAGTGTGACATGTTGATTTTTACAGGTATACAAAGTGATTTAACAGCAGATCGCGTCTCAAACAGCATACGGCCTCTCAGCATTGAAGAGCCGGAGAGAACACCCAGTTTTAATATAGCACTTAACTGCTTAAGAGCTGATTCAGCATCTCATCATATTCCTTACAAGTAAGTTGATTTCATATAAGTACATTTATATAATATGTAAAAAGATATTATAATTGTCGATAATGTAGAAATAACACTCGTAGACTGATCGAGACATGTTTTCTAAGTAAATGAATTATTTTTACTTTACAGAGGTGACTGCCAACGGTTCTGGCGTTGTGTGGACGGTTTGCCACAAGTGATGTTCTGCAATGACGGTCTCTACTTCAACGAGGGCACACAGCAATGTGACTTCGAAGCGAATGTCAAATGCTTGGTGGAGCAAGAGAACGAGTTGAAAAGTGAATTTATTCTATATAAATAATATGTGACACTGCCATCTTCTTCGTCTTCTTTCTGAGCATTGCATTTAAAAAGTAAAATCAAAATTATTGTAGGTTTTTGAAACGGAGTCAAATTGTAAATAATCATTCATATGTATAAAAAAAATGCGAATTTTTTTGACTACACTACCTCAAAATGAATTCCAAAATTTTAACAACACTTAATAAATGCCTATAAAATTTCTAAATAGGTGATCATTATTTATTTGCATTATTACTACGTAAAAAATTATTGGTAAAAATAAAGAAAACAAAAATTAACAAATGTATTTTTGTGACTATTTTCATATATGTATATGTTGTTGTGAAAATAAATATACTAATGTGACATAACTAACTGAAAGTAAATTTATCGAGTAAAAAAAAAGCACAATATGTATTATGTTAATAAATTATACAAAAAAAAGATGTGTTGTTATTTTTCTGATCCTTATGATATTGTTAGAAATCGTGCATCGATATCACTATAATTATGAAGAAATTGTTGGGCTTGTTCTTTTTCTTTTTAGTTTTATGCAGTTAGCATTAATATTTCATTTCCTCGAGCGGGGATTGAACCCACAACCAGTACCCCCATGACTGGCCTCGCTTTACTTGATTAACTCAGACATATGTCATAGAAGAGATAATATGAAAATTGCAGCGTTATCTCGGAACAACTTTCTAATTAAAATATATACTTTCATTAGTGAATTTCTGATATGTTGTGATAAAAGACGAAATCGTCATAATGCTATACTTTTCTTTTCAGTTCATGTATTTTCATTCAAACCTTCACGATCTGTCGATAAGAAAAAGTAAAAATATTTATTTACAAGTATTGAAAAGCTTAGAGAATAGCCATAACGGAGTTTGAGTCCCCTTGATTGTCATGATTTGATAATGACGTCGGTATGGCTTAGTGGTCAAAGCCGTTTGAACGGCTTTCAACAGGTGCGGGTTCGGGTCCGGTAGGAATTCACTGATGATAAAATTAAAAAAAAAAACATATTAAACATTTTATTTTTATTTCAAAAATGCTTCAATTCATTTCGTCAATCAATCTATATCTGAATTGGCTCCATTTTTCCATTTGAGGAACCATCCAGGTATTTCCTGAACGTCACTCTCCACTTTATCGAATGGATAATTCGTAACGTGCTGTATGAAGTAAGGCGTGACAGTTCTGTGATTGATGTCAAATTTTTCCAAGGTTGACACATCTTCGGAATCTAACTGGAAATCGAAAATGGATGCGTTTTCCAAAACTCGGCTCTTGGTTAGAGTTTTCGGTATGAAGGCGATTCCACGTTGGTACTGAAAAGAAATTTTTTGTCAGTAATTAATTGATCACGACCAAATAAATGTCATAAGCGTGCGACTAAACGCTATAGGTTGTGGGTTCGATTCCCACTGGAGTAAATGAGATATTTTTTTATATTTTTATTTCTTCGCCCACTCATCACGCTATACATCCAGAATTCGTCGGTATGGAGTAACGGAAATGTCTTGATGGGCATGGAGTGTCCTTACACCTATGTACCCAAGTTCCCTCTGTTTATCCTGCTATGAGCGGGATACAGCGTGAAATTAAAAGAATCTTTACTTACCAGGTACCTCAATGCTATTTGGGTAACAGTCTTTCCATGTTTCTTAGCGATGCCACTCACTATTGGATCGTCGTATTTGACCGCTGGACCGTCATCGTTGCGACTCGGCACCATTTTACCGAAGGGTGTGTATGCCACCACTTGTATGTTGTTCTTTTTGCAGAAATCTACTAACGCTTTCTGGCCCAGATTTAGGTTTATCTGTAAAAGTTTTTTTTATTTATTAAGTTTTGACCTATCAAATTGAAAATTATTTCCTTTATAATTTGAATAAGATTTAAAATATGTATCTCATTATAAGTTAAAAAAAAAGCATCATATAGATTAAGTGTTACCCCATGTTTTCACTTACTTCAACTTGATTGACGGCAGGAACTACTTTACAATTCGCCAGCAACCTCGTCAACTGGTCTACAGTGAAGTTAGACACGCCTATCGACTTGACGAGGCCTTGTTCCAGCACGGCTTCGAACCCGCGCCATGTGTCTAAGTAGTCTATCTTCTCATCTACACCGTCTTGCTGTAAATTTATTTTTTACACGTAAAGTTACACGCTTGTGCCCCTGCGTCACTACGGCCGTATTGACATTTAGTAAGTACATTATATGTAGAAAGTGTAATTGCATTTAAATTATTTTTTAAATAAAATATTTTTGTACTTACACTGATTGACATGGGCCAGTGTATTAACACTAGATCTAGATATTCCAAGCCCATTCTTCTTAAAGATCCCTTCACTGATTCCACGACATCTTCAGGGCGATGATTTTGGTTCCATACCTTAAATAGTAAATTATATTATAATAATAATTGTTTGGCTGTAGATGTCAGTTGTATCTGTAAAGGCTACTTTTTTATGTTCACGCTGTATGCCGCATATAGAGTAGGTGGAGGGAACTTAGTGTTACATGAAAATATAAATTTAAATAAATATTTTATTTTCTCGCGTGGGGATCGAACCCACAACCAGTCGCGGTTACAGTCACACTTTGTGTCTTTACTCAAATGTAAGTAAAAAAACTAACCTTAGTGGTTATGAATAAATCTTCTCTTTTCACAACTCCCTCTTCTATTTTCTTCTTCACAACTAAACCTACTTCTGGCTCTATTCTATAAAAGTGGGCAGTGTCTATATGACGGTAACCGACGTCTATCGCGTACGACATAGCCTCTTTTAGCTTTGGTTCGTCTTGTATGAGGAATTCAAACTGAAATGAGAAAACAACGGAGGTAGACAGTTCGAATCATTTGAGGTGATTAGAAAAAAATGATAAATGTGTTGTGTTTGGTAAATAATATTTTAATTAATAGTCCTCTGCCGAGAGTCCAAGCACTTCAGTCCGACCTGTCTATCAAGTATAGGATAGTATATAAAGTCCAGTCCAGTTGACTGAATAAATAGTCTCTAAATAATGCTTACCTTATCGCTTAGTCCAAGCCATGTTCCATAGCCCAAGGCAGGAATTTCCAGGCCATTGTTCAGTTTGAAATGTGGAATATTTACCTGTAATAAGATGGACACATTAATATTTTTAAGTTTATTTATCGGAAGTAGAGTCGAGTTGATAAGTTAGAGTTCAGTCGAGGCGCAGAGGCTCAAAGTTTGACTGTCAATACGACCGGTTGTGAGTGCTATCCCCAGTCGAAGAAATGAAATATTTATTTAAATTTATATTTTCATTTCTTTGCTCTGTTGTCGAGGCAAATCACGGAGTTGAGTTCTGCCTCTCAAGTCACAATGCCTCCAGAATTTGGTGGAAATTAGGGAACAGTGTCTTGACACTAGGTTCCCTCTTTATATATAATTTTATAATTACCATTTTTACCCTATTATTGTATAAATATAAATAGGTAGGTATATATATACAAAAACCTAGATAGGGAAAACTTACACCAGTTTACACAATTTTTTTTATGATAAAGGACACGGCAAAGGAGCGTTTGGGTCACCTGATGGTAAGTGATCACCGCCGCCCACGACCCCATGCGACACCATAGGAGCCACAGGTGAGCTGCCGATTTTTAAGGTGGAGGATGTTGGGCGCCGGGGCCCGGCATTACCTAATACGAAACGCAGTGGCAAGAGCCACTACTTCACGCCGGTTTTACATGCCGGGGGTGGTATTAAAAGTCAGTTAAAATATTTATGAACAATTAAACGAATCATATCTATATCAGTTATCAACCTCTTCAATAGACCACTACAATAATATTGTGAATTATCATTATTTAATTACACTGTGGAAACTATTTCATCAAACTCGAAAACTCAGTAAGAAATTTGAGTTAAAATAAATAAAAAAAAAATCTTAGCCTCTCATTTTAAATCATTGTTTCTAAACTTATTTATTTTAATGCTTAAATTAAATGTAAATGTAATAATTATTTATATTCTTGATATCTTAAGAATCACTAGTGATTGCGTTGTCCGGTCTTCCACATTTCATCCATTTTAAAAACAAACTCAACTATCTAACTCGTAAGTAACGTAACGTAGATAACCTAACGTTTTAAATTTATCCATACATATCTTATCTTATCGAAAATTTTACACATTTTTGCCATAAAAGACTACATCTTAATATAAATATTAAATTTACTTCTATAGTTTCATAATAAATTAAACAATGTTTTGATGATAGAACAAATGTGAATTTATAAATATCTCACCTTGGCCATCATGTGTCTCTCACCGCTGCGCTCGCGCCGCTCACTGTGGAGTGTCGTTTGAACTGAGTAGACTACTCATATTGAACTAATAGTACTGAGAACATTCTAGTGCTATAGACTACGAAATATTTAGATTTGTTTGTTTTTTTATATTTTAATTACTTCGCTGTGGTTTCGAGGTAAAGCACGGCGTTGTGTTCCGCCACTCAACACGTAATGCCTCCAGTTTTCGGCGGAAACTGGGAAACGGAGTGTCTTAGCACTAGGTGGTTCCCTCTGCCTACACTGCTGTGTGCGGGATACAGCGTGAAGCTGATTTATTTATTTATTTTATATAAGTGTGTCTAAATTAATAAGTAACATATGTATAGCATACATTGATTAGGGGTTAAAATCTAGGATAAGGCAAAGTACATACATGTTGTAACAGTGGGTACGTTCTCTTGCTAGCGGAACTTAAATTTAAACATACAATAAATCTTTAATGCCAGGAAATACCAAGGAAGCAATACCAGGAATATTCAGCAGAAAGTGGGGAAAGAGTGATTTAACACTTTATTCCTTCTGAATTTGAAAGTAAGTAGAGTAAGTAAAGTAAGTAGAGTAAATTTAATATAATATAATATCTGTCAACTCTATACATTTTACAGTCTTTAAACATTTCAATTGAAGATAACCGAATGTTTTAACTAAATTGTTTATTATTTCGTTATTGAATAATGGTTCGCTGAATGTAATATGCGATGTTTATTGTTTAAAATATGTTATTTAAATAATTGAGCTTAAACTTGAGTTACTATTTCTTTAAGACTTAATTTGAACTCACTCAACTCTCTGCCGTGATTTAGAGAGAATAGAAAGAGATTTGAAAAATGAAAAAGAAATAATTCATAAAAACTTAATCGACATCAAATGCCTGCTAATTTTCCAGGTAAAAACTACGAATGAATAAAAAAAAAGGTAGGTTAGAATATAATTAAAATTGAAATTAAGCTTTTCTCTGGATGTACCTAACTTTGATTTTCCGAAAAATTTGGGGAGCAATACACAAACATATATATAGTTTTGAAATTAAAATTTTGGAAATCTGGAATATCACATGCATGCATATGTATGTATGTATGTATGAACAATGTACATGTCAAACTGATAATCTGGTAGTTTTTATATAAATGTTTGAAATACTTATTTGAGTAATATGTTTTTTGTAGTAGCGACATCTATGAATAGTTGTAGAAATTAGTGTCGCGTTTCAAAATTTATTCCATAGATGGCGCAATCATAAAAAGTATCAATAGTCATTGCTAGATGGCAGTTTAAAATATTATAAATAATAAAGCGATATAAAATTAAATAATATTGCTAATTTTCAAATTTAATGAACAAATACTTTGTCAATGGATAATAAAATTTCAATGAAAATATCTAATAATTATTTATTTATAAAATATTATAAGTATATATTTATAAATATAATAAATTTAGACGAGACTAATAATTGCCCAAATAATGTTATATTATTATAAAAAAAATAATGCAATTAATTGTTTTAATTTTCCCACTCTGATACAGCGCGGCGTTGAATTCTCCCATCCAAAAAGCTACGTCTATTCAATTTTGGTACTCAACGCTAGATGGCGTTGGCTACATCATGTTTATAAATGTACAATTATATACGAGATAGCTCCTCTTGATTAAGATGTATGATTTTATCTTGTGATCTATTATTCTTGTTATCATTGTTTATTGTTCTTATCTGTTATCACTTATCAATTATTCATACTTGAAGCTGAACAGAAATCGGAAGATGCGAAAAACGAAACGCCTGACTGAGAAAAATAAAAAATCATATAAAGGAGCTAGTGTTTTTATTCCTTTTATCTTCAAATTATTTAAATACTTTTATGTTTAATAAAAATGTTTTTTCTTTTTTATTACTGAACACAATTCATAGTCAGCGATTTCTTATGGGATTTCAATTAAAACAAAAAAAAAAATATTTAAAAATTCTGATTTTACAACGATATTACGAGGAATTTTATAATTTTTGCTTAGTTATGCGCTTCTCACTAATGACCGACGCAGAGTGATTCAAGAGTAAAGGTACAGCAACTCAACACAGCGCTTTGGCTCGTTACCAAAGAGAGGAAATAAAATTATTAAATATTTCAATTCCTTGAGTGGGAATTCAACCCACAACCTTTCGCGTTAACAGAAACGGCAAACTGGCAAACAGACAAAAGTAAAGAAAAATAATATATACATATAAAAATATATATGTCATAAAAAAATTCAAATATATATATTATTGAGATTGATATTTAAATTTCTTTTTATCATACATTTATTATGAAATGGATCCTGTTACGTACAATCGATTATTTATTTTGATTATTAATATTTTAAATAAGAAAGGAGTGTTGTGACACTAGGTACTCTCTAACTACCACAAAGAGTGTGTAATAATTAAATAAATTAGCAGGATATATTCCTGTCGGCTCTCCGTCTATCCTTTGGGGACAACGAATAATTATCATTTACTCGGTCTGATAAATGAAGAGATACATTCCGCCACTCAATATATAGCTATAGATCGTGAAGCTAAACAAAAAGTCTTCACCGAGAATTGAACCTATGTCCCGCTTAGCAACACAGGCCATCAACCACAAGACTATCTCTTACAACGTTGTAAAAGTAATACAAATTACACATCATTATGTTATAATTTCCTATGTGGGTAGTTTTTCAATTAAGTTTCAATTTATATAATTTAAGATCGTTATTTACTTAGCGAGATGATTTTACTTAGCGTAAGTGAGAGCTTGTAATAAATTACTTAGTAAGGAAATGCACGTCACAACGACACAGAGATATCAATTTGTGTTTAAGTATGATTAAATAATTTAAAATATATCAATTATGTATTTTTAATGACACTTAATTTTTAATTAACATCTCTAGGCAGTGAAAAATAAAAAGATATCCCACTTACTGAGTTGACTGAATTGAACTGAATTTACCCCTAAACTGAAATTAATTTCATAAATATATTTTATAAATGTTCGTTAGATTCAAGCGGGCGAAGCCGCCTGAGTCTGCTTGCAATCTATATTGATGAAATTGTCCAATTTCAATGAACGTAGACAGTAATTTTCTGAATTTAAAAACAGCATTAGAATAATATGAATTATAATCTATATCTAAATATACTTCTATACTTATATTATAAAGCTTAAGAGTTTGTTTGCACGAACATGATAATCTCAGGAACAGAAGAATTCGTAAATTTATTTTTCTATTGGACAGTCCATTTATCGAGGATGACTATGCGTAGGCGCGCAGCGTTGAGTTCCTCCACCCAACACGCAATACCTCCAGAATTCTGAAAGTGGGGAACGAAGTGATTTAACACTGTGTGAATCTGATTTATTTTTCATTTTTGCTATACCTTGACTATATATTTTATTATATTTCCACTATACGAGTATGTGCGGTCAGTGTCATAAACAACGAGTAGTTATTTCCATTTCATCACGCGAAGCCGCACCCTAAAGCTAGTTAAAGACAAAATCAGTAACTTAGTTATATTATATTGTTGACTCCACTTAACGCAATGTCACGAATTCGGGCGGAGAGAACGGAGTATTTTTACACCAGGTTTTCTTTGCCTACCCAGCCAGCTATATGCGGGATACAATGTGAAACTGTAGGTATAATAATTCTTATATTTCAAAGGTTAATGGTTCTCTAAATATTCGTTTAGAGAAGTGACTTGTAAAAAAGTTTAATTAAAAAACGCTCAGCGCTTTACACCTAGCAAGTGTTTTCAAGATCATTCTGCTTTACGAGGATTTTTTTTACATCTTAGGTGCTCTCTGTGCTTTGTTTGGACGCTGTTGGATTATTTTTTCAAAATAAATTTGAAATGAAAGTAGTTTTTAATAAAAGTAGGCCATTTTAGTTTGTTTAAGTTCACATTGTATTCCGCATATAGCTGAGTCGATAAAAGAAACCTAGTATTAAGACATTTTTTTCTCCACGGGCCGTCAGATTTTAGAGACATTGCGTGGTGAGTGGCGAAACTAAACGCAGCTTTTTTTCGTATCAAAAGGAGGAAATTAAAATAAATAATTATCCAGCCGTATCTACCGCTGTGCTACGATGGCCTTTAGAAGAAATTTCTATGACTATTTATTTTGTTTAAAATGTATGTAATAAATTAAACATACAAATACAATAACTTTATAACAATAGAATCACATATTAATTTTTTTTCAATACCATATTCAAATCCTTGTGATCTTCATTTATAGAAACTACGAATCTAAAATAAATATAATTCTTTATTCTATTGAGGAGAAATAATGAAAAAAGATAAAATATTTTTTCCATTTGTTTTACATTGTGAACATAATTTTAAACAATAAATCGTTATAATTGTCCAAAGAATACTGGTAGACAGATATTAATATAGGTACAAAATATTACGGACAAAATAAAAGAAAAAGTATCAAGCCAACTTGCCTAATGAAAGGAAGCACCGTATGGAAGAAAGGTGACTAATTAAAAAGCTCCCCTCGAAAAGAAGCAAACGTTATAATTGCTCTAAAGAATTTAATGAAAAAATTTGATATCACCTTACTATATCTTCACAGTCAGAGGGTTGACGGAGATCGGAGAAACAAAAAAAAGATAAATTACAATAAAAATATAGCTCCCGCACGCGGCTTCGCCTGCTTCAACTACACACTTTCTAATTTACATTACAGACATTAGATTCAAATCACTGAATGTTACTCTACAGAAACTTTGTTGAACACAATATGTTACATATATATATTGATATAAATTTTTATTAATGAAGCAATTGAAATAAAACAAACACACAAGCATTATAATGTTAATGAAATCGTATCAAAAATAAAATAGTGAAAACTTCATCTGATTCAGTTAAGTAATTTCTGAAATAAGCGTAACTACCTACCTACAAAGGTACAGAAAAACTGACAAAAATAATAATTCTCTCTAAGGTAATAAATGTATGTATTTTTTATTCTCATAGACATAGATATCGTCAAGGTGTAATAACATTATTGTTTAATGTCAATATAGATAGATACAGATAGATATCTCCATTTTAAAGGATATATATTCTGTGCTTGCTCTTGTACAAAAATAAAGCGCGGCGTTGTGCTCTGTCACACATTACAATATCTTTAAGAAGTGGAGAAATATAAGCAACTAAGCTACTTAGCATTCCTTTCATTCGCCGTGGGGGTGGGGGTGGGGGTGCCCTTCGTGTGGCAGGGTGAGGAGCTTGGAGCAGTGCCTGGGACTTGTGATACAAGTGTAGGTTTAAAGAATTCCTTTCAATTCGAAATGACTATGCAATTAATAGAACGATAACTATTATACATACCAAGAGAATATTTTTTTAAATTTTGGTCACAAAAAGTAAAAAATATACATATATAAACGTTATCAGTAATAATAATTTATAAATAAGTATGTACACATATACTTATATATGTATGTATTTTATTTTATCTTTTTTTAATTCTCTTCTGGTGGAGAACGGAGTATTCTAACACTAAATTACTACAAAAAGAACCGACAAAGTTTCTAAAAAAAATCTAATAAAATTATATCAAAGTATTTACTTATAACCTACTAGATAAATAAAAGTTTTTCTAATTCTCTTCTTCTCATCTTTAATATAATTATGAATATGATTACAAACGGTGTAACTTAAGACCTGGTTCTGTCCTCCCCCGACGTATGCGGACTAAAGCGTATCTGTTGTGATATTTAATTTATTAAAATAATTGCTAGTAATAGAATCTGTGTTCAACCAATATCTGGATCACAAATTTATAGGATACCAAATTTCTAAAATAAAAAAAATCCAAAATTGTAATATCTTTTTAAAATCTATCAAAATAAACAGATAAAGCCTTTAATATTTATGCATATATAACTTACAAACGTTCAAATATAACTCAATAAAAATAATCAAACCGACAGTTTGACTTGTGACTTATGTGACTCTACCATAGAGATATTGTTTATAGTAAAAGAAAATATTTGTAAATATTTTAAATGACATAAAAAAAAACACTCTAATAAAATTAAAATATTTAAAAAAAATCACTATTTGCTAAACAAATAAAACACATTTACAATAATAAATAATAAAAAAAATCTACTTATAATTAAAATATAACTAACTAAAATGAAGACGGCACACGGTACACGCTGACAGAATATATCCATACATAAATAAATAAATAAATAAATAAATAAATAAAAATAAAAAGCACGCCTGTCAATCCACAATCATTTAAAGCGTACAAACAAATCTACAATATAATAAGTGATATAGAAATAAAAGTGTAAGGAAAAAATAACTCCGCCTACCGTCAAACCACGCCTACGCCTGGTGGGGAGTCGGTCTTATTCGCCAGTCTATACTCGCTTTCGCAGTTCACACAACGTTCGTATTAAACTAATTTTGATTGAACTATTATTAATTTATAGCCAAATAATATGTAATAATAGTATTTTTGTATATATTAAAAATTATAATTGATTGTTTAGTGTCACATCGTGACACTGCAGACTGTGTTTGTGAGTGGGTTCTTTTTTATATACTTACATGTAATTGTAAGTTTTTTTTAATTAAAAGGTTCTTTATAATGTGTTGAGTGACGTTTCGCTGGATTATCGAGTGTGGTATGTAAATATTATATAATTTTACATAGTATAAATGCACAGAAAATGATTATTATTTCAAATTACACTATTTCGTCTTAATCTTCTGTATAAACAAAAAAAAAACTATTAAATAATAATAATAATATTAAGATTAAAAATTAAAAACATATTTAATATGCCAGTATTGATTATAAAAAAAAAGTAGTTGGCTGTCAAAATAGCGATAAAATTTTATCGATCGTATTTATTGCACGTAACATTTTAGTACGAAACTCTTATAACATTCATAAAAGATATTATTATGAAACTATGAAATTAATAACGAGATGATTTTGCATTACAAAACGGCTTACAATTACAAATATATACTTTTACACTAATATTAAAAGAGTTGAGGAGTCTGTTCGGTTGAAAGCGGTGATATTTGAGACTACCGGTTAAATTGAAACTCTCTTACTGAGCTGGATAGTCTATTTATCGAGGAAACCTGTACGCTCTATAATATCATGTAAATATTACGATAAATATATATATTTTCCTTTGAGAAGGCATAGCTATAGCAGATAAAAACGAATTACAAACATACATTTATATTATTTTTGAAAAGTTTTGGAAAATAATATATCGGTACTACAGGAAGGGTACGGACCGAATGTAGAGTTATATTAGATTCAAATAAAAGAAATGTTATAATAATTTTTCTATTAAACAAACGATTCAAAGAAAAGAAATTAAAATTATAGAAATAATATTCTCCGTTTTCCACATTATCCTGAGCTAGAGAAATAGAAAGTTGAATGGTCCTTTTTCTTTACAAAACAGTTTTAAAAATTAGACATAGAGACAAGATAATGTTTTTACAAAAGATTTCATAGATTTTGTCGTATTTAAAGTAAAAACAAAGAATTTGTATGTAAATTAATTATTTAAATGAGTAATAAGTGTTTTATGTATATCACCGATTAATAAGTATGAGGCTTACATAACTAGCTGTCAGTTATTATTACATTTATAACGACTGGCCAAAATAATGTAAAACCGACTTTAAAAATAAAGAGTATTAAACATTATTTTTAAGATTAGATTGGGGTGTGGCTGTTAGTAAAATATAATTATTTATTATACAACGAGGCCGATGAAATAAAAATATTTTTATATTGTGCATCGTTGTGTTATAACATATTTTAACCACAATAAGTAGATTTAACAAATGTCGTCTTTCGAATTTGGGTGGAAAGCGAAGGAAGGAGTGTCGTGACACTAGAATCTAGTGCTATTCCTGCTTATTTGACTACATGCGGGATACAGTGGGAATACTAGTTAACGTTACAGACCGTCATAAACGTGTGACAGTCAACGCGACGGTCGTGAGGTCGATTCCCACTCAGGGAAACGAAATATTGTTCAGCCACTACAGTTCCGCCACTCAACACGCAAACCTCGAGAACTAAGTGGAAAGTGGGGTACGAAAGTGTCTGAATTTGAAAGAAATGTCTTAACGCTAGTTTCCCAGATACATATCGAGCAAACTTGTAATCCTACATAAAGTATAAAAGTTTTAGATAGATTATTTTTTTTGTAGCGGTCGTGAGCGTTGTGGGTTCGCGTATTTTTAAACTTCGCTCTAGTAAGATAACAAAACGCGGTGTTATTTTACTCTCTTTCTCTGTTATTTTACTCACTCTATACGCTGTACCTCGAAAATTGATCGAAAAATGGAGAACGGAGTGTCTTAACTGTAGGTTCCTCGTGCCTACGCTGCTAAAAAAAGTTACATTCTATTTGAGATCTTTAATTTTGAAAATTTTTACTCTTCCATATCAACAAGTATAGGTACTTTTTTGGGATACTCGATGTTTTGAACACTGCCGTAGTCCGTGCCGCTTAATAGACCGTGTTTATAAACTCAAGTCTGAGATCGATCTTAAGATGCCGTTTTCATTCATAATGCTAATAATATATTTGAACTTAACCTAAGATATAACGAATATCTGATCATGTTAAACACCCTTTATAAAAAGAATACATATGGCTACACACGCATTATAAAATAAATTATTATTAATAATTATGATTATTCGTGATTAATATTTATGATTATTGCAAATTAATACTATAAAAAGGCCAGTCGTGGCGCAGGGGCACAAAATATGACTGTAAAACCGACTAGTTGTGGGTTCGATCCCCACTCGAGGATATGAAATATATATTTCCATTTCTTCGCTTGTATGTCGAGGCAAAGCGCGGCGTAGAGTTCTGCCATTCAACACGCAATACTTCCAAAATTTGGCAGAAAGTGGACAACGGAGTGTCTTAACACTAGATTCCCTCTTCCTGTATAGCTGTATAACAGCTTCACGCTGTATCCCGCACACAGCACCCTGCTGTGACTGTGTGCTGGTGAGGTGGTGCTTCGGTCCCTCAACTAAGCTCGCACTGGCATCAGAAAACAATAAATATTATTCATAAAAGAAAAAACAAAATACGTAATTACAATTGCAAATATTGATTCAATCATAATTAATGACATATAACATAATTAATATGTTTGCGCTGTTCTGTATGTCAGACATTATACAAGTGTGCCATTGTGAGGAGCTATACGCCGTTTCTACTTCAAATATTTTTCTTATAAATAAGTGTTATATATTTAAATACTAGTTTTCACCTGCTGCTTCGTCCGTGTGGTCGAATAGAATTAAATAGAAGTTGTGTATGACGCTCTAAGTGCGCAAGAGTAAATATTATATAACATCCTAATAGTCTAAAACTTTCATCGATAATTGGACTATAGTAATCAACTTCATGCTGTATCCCGCAAACAGCGTAGTTGGTAGGGAACCTAATATTAATGCATTGGGTTCCCTATTTTCTCCCGAATTCTGGAGCCATTGCGTATTGAGTGCCGTAACCAACGTCCCCTTACAGTCACACAGTTGAAACTGGCCTGGACTATATAATACAATAAAAATATTTAAATACGAACCGGTAGTTGTTGAGATTAGCGCGTTCAACCAAACAAATCCATCAATTTTTATAATTTTCTATTTTATATATTATTAAAGTAATAAGTCTTTTTTATGCAACAGGAATACTATTTGGTTAAGCTTCGACGGCGTACAAAAGGAGTGGATTAGAATACCGCTTTAATTAAATATTATTTTTATTTCTTCCTTATTATTTATTACTAGAAGAGTAAATGAAAAATATGCTTAGAGATAAATCGTTTCGTTTATAATTTTGTGTTCACTTAATGCTATTAGAAACATTTTTGAAACATTGCATGTTGAACGGAACTTAACGCCGCGCCTTATCGAACTGTCGGCAAAAACGAGTTATAATTAATAACATTAGTAGAAATCACAGGAAATATATATTTATATAAGAATTATATATAATAATAATTACTTGTATAAATACAATTTATATTACACAATCAAAGTTAATGTTTTTGTAATATATATGTATATTTCGTTGGAAACTCAAGTGATCGATTACAACGTCGCTCTTTAAAACAAATAGCGTTCAAAGCAAATATAATTAATTCATTGTAATAATATATTACCCGTCTAACATTTTATTTGACAACTGTACAAAAGGTAAAATAAAATAAAATAATTTATACAATATTGACACTTGTTTAAATAATTTCAATATTAATTACGACTGTTTTGCATAATAAATTTGATGAAGTTAACGTGTGATTTCTCCGTTTCTTATTGTTTTTTCTATATATTTACTCTTTTTGTCGATACCGTTCGTGGCGGAGTGGCACAAGAGAGCGGAAGTGGCTTAATAGGAACGAGGTCCCAGTCCCAGGTTCCCTCTATCTATCTATCTTGCTAAGTGCGGGATACAGCGTGAAACTAAGACAAATCACGTGCTTCGTCCGTGTCTCAAATGGGAATAACTAATCGTTCTCTGAGGCATTCATAAGACACATTCTAGGTGCTGGAAACATTGCGTGTTGAGCGGCGGAATTTAACGCCGTGCCTTATTGAACTGTCGGCTAAGACGAGTTATAGTTAATAACATAGGTAGAAATCACAGGTTATATAAATATATTTATATAAGAATTATTATATTATAATAACTTGTATAAATACACTCTTATCCTACTCTAACCTACATGCCAAAGCCTTCCCAGGCCTTTCCACTAAAGTCCAGCGTTTACATTTGTGCGCTGCCTGTCAGTCATTCGTTAACGGAATAGTTTTATAATATATATTATTATAAATAGTTATGTGAATTTATATTTAAATATCTACAATTGTACTATTGGAGGTATATTTTCATTTCTAGCTTAAAAAAACAAGTAAACTGCTTTTTTCTTCCCTTTTTGATTTTGTGGAGTTGGAGATAGCAAAGAAATAAATCGCTCCTTTTTACTTAAACAATATTTTATCGAAAACTTAAATAATATTTTTATTTTTTTACCCAAAACCGGACGCAAACTTAGTACCCCTTGGAGATAATTCAAATAAAGCGATGGAAAAACCAATAATTATTCCATTTTACTGAAAATAACGTAACAATAGCACCTTATTATGAGTTAAACGTGAAAATCGTAAAAAAACAATGTAACGTAAGTGACGCGTTAAATACGTCTTAAAAATTGTAGTTAGTCATCGAACATTATTTAAAACACGATATTTCCCGCAGAGCAGGATAGATAGATAGAACCTAGTGTCAAGACACTCCCTTCTCCTTGATGCTTTGTAAGACAATGATTTAAAAACTAATATTCGTAAAAGAAAATTGGTAAAGTTCTACCTACCTATGTGATTTTTTTTATACTCTCTATAATACATACTTCTATTCCATTTCATTAATATTAAGATTGTGGGGTTCAATTCCCATCTGAGGGAGTGAATTATTTTTATTTCCCCGTTCTGTTAACGAGACAACGCGCGGCGTTGAGTTCCGCTACGTAACGCAACGCAGTCTCTAAAATTGAGAAGCCCGTGCGAAAGGAAATGATTTTGCAATATTTTCCCTCTGTCTACCCTGCTATATGCGGGATACAGCGTGAAACTAAAAAGAAAAAGTGAGATTTTCCTAGCAAGGTGCTAACTACAATAGTTGTATCAGCCTTATAAGGATCTAGCGATGCACGTTGAGGTGGTATAACCTAATTGGTTAGAATGTTTGGATGATATACAAGGGACACAGGTTCAAACCTGGTCACGCTTAAATTTATATATAAACTTCGTAGTAGTCTTACCTACCTACTTACTATTCGTTGAAATTACAAAATTGTAGAGCTTAGAAGAAAACTTGCAAATAATACTCGTAAGTGCTTAGTCTGGCTAGTTTAATGGCCACGCTTTTTCTTGTTGTCAGAGTCAATATGATAATAATTTATTCTTCTGAATGAGAACCAATTACTGCCGCATTAATACACAGACAGACAAACTGTCGCATTAAACTCTAATTTATTAAATCTATATATTAAATGAAATATTTAATATTTACATTTGTTTGTGCTGGTGTCGAGACAAAGCGTGACGTTGAGTTCCGCCACACATCACTCAATGCCTCCAGAGTTAAATAAATTGGGGAGTAGAGTATCTTAGCCTCACTTATTTAAAAAAAAAAAGATAATGAACGATTTTCTTTCAGTCTCTATTTACAAACGTACAATTATACAGCGATCTAATGTAAATTATTTTCCAAATTAAATTACACGTTCCTTATAAATATAATACTATAAATAATTTTAATTAATCTATAATTAAAATCGTTAATTACATAGATAATAATTATTTTAAAAAAAAAATGAAGGTGCCATTAAATTACAGCAATTGTACAGTGACCAATCATTATTCTATATTTAGAATATATATAATGAAACTTGAAAACAAAGGCTAATGTTATAAAACTGAAGGATTTGTTTGGTTGAACGCGTTAATTTCAAGAACTGTTGATTCAAATTGAACTGATGAAAAAACCATTATTGTATTCTATAGTCCAGTGACTGAATAGGAAAAGAGTATCCTAACACTCTTAGCCCATCACAATAAGGCTTATAAATATATGTTTTTTTTTAGCTTTACGATGTATCCAGCTCATAAGAGAGTGGCCATATGAAACCTGAGAACCTAGTGTTAGGAAACTCTGTTCCTATTGAGACACTTCCGTTCTCCACTTTTCGCCGACTTCTGAAGGCAATGCTTATTGTGTGATGAAACTGAACAGAAAGATATGTTATGATGGTGACCCACTGTACCTGCGGCCGGTGGTAACTTTCTTTTTTTTTTTAATGGAAAAGGACAACGCAAACGAGAGTTCGGGTCACCTGATGGTAAGTGATCAACGCCGGCCACGACCCCGTGCAACACCTGAGGAGCTACAGGTGCGTTGCCGGCCCTTAAGGTGGAGATAGACGCGCTTTTTGAAGGTCATATCGATCTGGAAACACCGCCGCGGGTAGGCCATTCCACAGTTCTGTGGCGCGTGGAAGGAAGTTCCTACGAAACCGTACAGTAGTGGAGTGCCACGTATCCAGGTGGAGTGGATGATGTTTGAGCTTGTGACGTACTGAATGGTTAGATAATTTGGTAGCGGGTAACAGGTCAAACAGTTCTTCAGAACACTCCCCATGATAATTGCGGTAGAGAGCGCACAGCAATGAGACGTCTCTACGCAGTGTCAAGCTTTTCAGATTGTATCGTTGTATGCGATCAAATGGTTCAAGCTGATACTGGGGTGCACCAGCCCAGAGATGAGAACAGTACTCCATATGAGGCCGAACCTGGGCCCTATATAGGGCCAATCGATGTTTTGGCGTGAAGTACCGTCTCGCTCTGCCAATAACCTAGGGGAATTAAAATGTGACATGCGTCATACACAACATTTAGATATCTATTTATATATATGACCACGGGATAAAGCCACAGACAAAAAGCTAGAAATTCGATAACTGATATATGGAATTTTACTCAAAAATCTTTTTATTAAATTTTTGACTAGGAAGGATTTATATGAGTATATCACACAATTGGTGTAGGTGACTCGTGATGGTAGATATATCCCCGCCTTGATAGATAAAACGTAGTATTGATTTCAGTTAATCTGCCTCAGTCTGTTTATCCAGCTATATGGAAAAAAGAAAAATATAGTGAAAAAGGAAAATATTCTTTTCATCTTCTTCTTTCATCTAATGGCATCGTAGCGAAATGGGACAGTCACTGTGAAGGTGTTTTGATATAATGTATTCTATGTCCTGCTATGTGGAATAAAAGTGATGTTAACCCGATTTATTTGGCTAGTTCCAATAGTTAATAATAGATGGCGCTAGTATATATGGATCATCGATATTAAATTTCATCATGGAGCTACAATATCACAGTAGATACGTTAAATGGATGGTATTCCCTTCAATCTATTTGAGGGTTTTCTCATATTGAGTGATGTAAATCGTTGAAAGAAATAATTTATTAACATTAAATAGTAATTTTGCAAAAAAATCTGATCTTGAATTTTTTATTCTGGCAATGCTATTATTGCTTCAATTATATAAAATGTTATATACCCGTTTTTCCCGTGTCTGTAAGAATTTCGAGAAATCTTCACTAACTGGAGAGCACTTGGTGTAAAACTCTCACACTCCCTTAACCTACACGACTAAATTTCAAACATCAAAGTAGTTTCGCCTCTGCGTTATGCCAGTCGCACGGTAAAGTTTTAAATATTACATAAATAATACATATACATATATATATATATGTATATTAAATTAAATAATTAACCAACTAAGCGAATTAAGCGTATCAATAAATAGTATTATTACCGTAACTGATCCACTCTACACCCGCATGCGAGTAATAAGATATGTACTTCTATATAATTCAATAATAATGAAGAAGGGTATTAACTAATAGTTTATAGGGTCGTAGTGAAGTAGGACAGTGAACTCAATAATGGTTGAGGGTTCCATTCCCGCTCGAGTACGCGATAATTTTTTAATTCATTAATTTCCACGCTTGGAAAGACAGTGCGAGGAATTTTTAAGCTTCACGCTGTACCAATGTTATAAAATGAAAATTTTAATATAATAAATATTACATTCCTCCGAGTGAGAATCGAACTCGCATCGTTCACGCTTACAGTCTGAACCTACATTCGAAAAGAAATATATTTCTCAATATTAGCACTGATAATAAGGCGAGCGAGGCGTTGAGTTACGCGCTGTGTTGAGTTACGCAAAACTGAAGAGTTCTGTTGTATGTGGATACAGCGTTACTGAAAAAAAAAACTCTTCTTATTAAAACGATATATAATAGTTTAGGTTATATTAGATGTACAAAAGCGAAAACAAAGAGAGATACATCACTAGATATACAAATATTCCTATAATAAACAGTGACTGCGCTCTACACTTCGTTAATTATTTTTTTTTTAATTGCTTAATTTTTTTTTAAATAATACACCACCAAGGCCACGCAACGAACTGGCTAATACGAATCTATCGCTTATAATAAATCCATATGTAGCGATTCTTCACGCGTTAAACCGAAACATAATTTATACTTTAATTAAACGATAAAATACTTTAATACATTTTATAACGTTTAAGGTTTTTACCACACTTCACTGCATTAGTTGGATTTTGATAGATTATTTTTTTCTTTTTTTTTTTCATCACGTTAAATCCTGTGTATATCCAGGGTAGGCAAAGGTAACTTGGGAACCTAGTGTGAAGACACTCTGTTATCCATTAAGAACTTACGTTTCCCACTTTCCCTATATATGTATATTTCGCATACAGCAGGATAGGCAGAGGGTACGTAGTGTTAAAACACACTGCTATGCAATCGCAACGCATAGATTTTTTTTAAAAACTATAGTAAATCGAATAGAGATTGGGGTCTCTTGACTCTAGGTTTTTATGGTACATAACGACCTAATAAATGTTCAATCTAAAAAATACATTTCTATATTTGGATTTTAACCTACTACTTATGAGTAGAGATCGGATTATATGCACTATCAAAATGCCAAATATGTATAATCACAAAAATATTTACTATTAGAATTTACCTTTCTTTATATTCAATACATTTAATATTAAAATAAGAATGACATACGAGTATATTAACACATAAATCATAATAAACGATAAATTATAAGAATTATACTTATTTATTATAATTTTTGTGACAATATGCTTGTCATATGTCACAAAAATTATAATAAATATAATAAGTACCTAATTGGTTCTAGGTACTTAGTTTTCCAGGTTGTCTGCAGTAAACTTGTGTCTTTCACATAATACTAATTTAAAGTCTGAAAATGACCTTTTAACCTCGAATGACATTACTGGACAGAATTCGGGTCGAAAGGTGGAAAAACGCATGAGGCTGCAAAAAAAAAAAACAGCAACAAACGCTGTACGCCACAATCCTAAATAATATTTTATCATAACACGTTTTTGTAGGTGTTAAAACACAAGTCTTACCGTTTTACCTACTTTACTTGAATTTTTATATGAAATTATTTTTATTGCACACTAAACTTATAATAAATTCAATGGCTCTATAAAATATTGTTCGTATTCGTAAATTTGAAATAAATCTTGGATTTTTGCAAAATAAATTTTAATGTAGCTCTGGGATTTGTTTGGTGGTATGGAGGTAATTGATTATATTTTACTATGTAGGTATGTGTGTTTGTATGTAGGCGACAAGGGACGTGGCTTCGATTCTCAATCGAGGAAATAAAATATTTAATATTTTCTGCCACACACTCCGCAATGTGTCTAGAATTCATCGAAAAGTGGGGAACGGAAGTGGCTTTACACTAAATTCCTAGGTTATCTCTGCCTGCTATATGTGGAATACAGTGTGAAGCTAAAAAAAGCCTTAATTAAATTTATAAACTTTAAAAATAATAGAAATTATGACAATACAGTCAATTTGGGCTACTTTGACAGATACGAGCGATATTTTTTACACTATGTTTTAATATGTAAAGCACATTGCAATAGTGCTTTTGTTTTATTATGATACTTTTCACCCACAGACATGACAGCCCCGTCGGAACAAGGGTTGGAACGAATTGAAGGAGGCTATTGTCGAATTAGAATAACAACTTGTCGATGTCGAAAAATTTCAAAAAATAGTAACTAAACTAAATTTCTATCCACATTCATATTTGAAAATTAAATTATTAGATAAACCTTAATGCATCTTAAAACCCTAATACGATAAATAAAAGCTTTTTATTATACTATTCCATTGGACCCGGGACATCGAACCCACTACCTCCGATTCCGTATCCGCAAAAACACAATCACAATCAACCGTAAAACTGTTAAAGTAAAAATATAAAAACAAGCATGAATTTACTTTATATAAACAGTTTATGAATCAATAAAAGTCAACGTGTGTTATTGTTCGCTTATCAGAGCGGAGTAAACGCGTTGTAAATTATATTAGAGCTGGCTTTTACTTACGAGTTTGCCACCGTGGCCAGACGGCAATACCTAACAGTTTTGTATGACACATGACATGACACATGACATGGTATCTCTGATAAGATTAACGTCATGCATGTGAGGCCAGTTGTGGCGCAGGGGCACGTTTGTGGCTTTTAAGTACTGTAAGTAATGCTGTAGGTTCGATTCCCACTCGAGGAAATGGATTAGGTAATATTTTTTGCGCACAAGTAAATAAAGCACAAGCGTATGACTGTAGACACTGCGGTTTTATGTGTTATTTTGGCAACAAGGCAAGCGCGGTGTTGAGTTACGCCGCTCAACACTCAATCCCTTGAAAAATTTGACGATGCTTGGGAAACGGAGTGTCTTGACACAAGGTTCCCTTTGCCTACAGGCATATATGTGGGATACAGCGTGAAACTAAATATAACACTATTATTTAATTTACACCTCTCCCGTCTCTACCATAATTTATATGAACGAAAGGGATGGAAGTAGCTGTATTTAAAGCAGGCAATAAGTAAATACTGTGTATCATTTAACAGTAGTATTTGAACTCAATTATCACATGATACGCAATTTCAAACAATTTTCAAATCAAAACTAATAATCATTCATTATAGTCGTTTGCTGGAGTACAGCAGGGGAAGCGAAGCGATGGACAAAATATTTATTAATATAAAAATTATATTTAGAAACATATTCCAATGTGAACGTAGATTTTAGAACCCGTACTTATTGGACTTTGTTTTCTTTTACGTTATTCACGTCCACTTTTGCTAGGACAGGCAAAGAAAACCTAGCGTTGAGGTCCTGTTTTGATTGAGTTTTTATAATTTCTTCGCTCTTATACAAAGACAATGCGGCGTTAAGTAACGCCACTCAACGCAAAACCCAACGCAAACTAGGTTCTGACAATCCTGCGAAGCTATAAAAAATATAAAATGCAATAAAAAATTACGACAATCGCTTAGCTTTGATATAATTTTTTAGGTTTTTCACAACATTTAATAAGGTTTCAAATGTAAATGCTACACTAATAGTACTATGTAGTTATTATATATAATTGCATATATTTATACTAATTATATCGTTGCATGATATAAACGGTCCGGTTAACTATAGGATGAATAGTGTTGGGCTGTTGCTACAGCTCAATGGATGATAAATAAAAGAGAAAAATGTCTTGAACTACAATTATTAAAGAAAACATTTTAAATATCTTCACGCTTTTTCCCGCATAGCAGCGTAGACAGAGACCGTATACCTTGAGTTATGACACTTCGTTCTTCGTTTTAGAGACATTGCTTATTGAATGGCTGAATGAGCTCAACGCCGTACTTTGACTACCAGGACGGGACAGTAAGAATAATTTGAATTATAATTATTTTCATAAATGGGAATTAAATCCAAAACGATCGCGTTAAAAGTCAAACGCCGTCCCACTGCGCCACGACGGCTTTCTACAGATTTTGACATTAAGTAATTTGTATTTATTGTATTTTAATATTCCCTCGAGTGAACTAACCCCTTTCTCCCCGTTTACTAACGCTTTAGAGGGTGTGGTAAAAATACTGGACAGAGAGCCTTAGAGTGGAGACTCCGTACAAATCGTCTAGGTGGACCGACGACCTAAAGAGGTTGGCAGGAAGCAGATGGGTCCGAAAAGCTGAAGATCGAGTGTGGTGGCGAGAATTGGGAAAGACTTATATCCAACAGTGGACAATTGGGTGTCGATGATGATGATGATGATGATGATGATGATGATGAATGCTAGAATATTATCATTCAACATGTCGTATTCTGATACTTTAACGTACCTACGTATTCAATAAAACAAAATTGTTGAATAAAAACTGATTTTTGTTAAGCTATATGCAATATTTCTTAAAAAAAGGTAATTTCATTATAAAGTGACGTATTTCTATCACAAAAAGTAACCCGGTTCGAATCCAACGTTGTATTGTTTAATTGATTGAAAAAATCACTAAAAAAGTGATCATAGCGTGTGTTTGTTAGCACATACTATTTTATATGCCAGCGGCACCCAAATTGTAGGTCGCGGCGAACTGTGTTGAATCAGCCTTAAAAGTAGATTGATATTTAATAATCAAAATATATTTTTATTTCGTTGATGATTTTATATTTGGTATTATTCATTTATGTTTAACCGACTAACACGCTTTATCCCGCATATAGCATGTTAGACAAAACAAATCAAGTGTTAAAACCTTGAGACACTCTGTTCCTCATGCACCTCCTTGTCCTGTCTACCAGAGTGGGAAAATGAACAATAATTTAAAACATTATCATTCACGCTAGTAGAAATCAAACCCAAAACAATCTCGTTACCAATCAAACGGTGTAATACGGTGGCGCGAAGATGTACATGTGATGTTTTTATTAGAAATTAAAAAAAATATCCAATACAGCTGTTCTCTGTATAACTCTGGTAATATAGCAAAATTAAGAAGGTCAATCGCGATCTTCCTTTTCGCGATCACACTTTTTATTTTAGTGTAATAAACAAAGGAGGAGGTAAACCTGGCAACTTTGGGAACCACTGCAATTTTCTATTGACCCAGCTCGGCCAAGTGTAAAAATTTCGATTGAAAACATGATATTTTAATTACAAATAATTACAGTATACGCTTAAAGTGAACAAAAACTAAACGTATGCCAACATTAGGCACGATTTTTAATCGATTTTACTGTTTTATTGCCATATTCGTATAATTATTGTGATAATCGCTTAATATCGATATCGTGGGTGAGACTTTTAAACTGTATTGTTTTGTATTGTTATTATAAATGCAATGTTAGTGTAGTCGACTTATTTTGTCATGACAGTGGATTCTATTCCCGTTTGATGGATTATAAGGGTTCCGTACCAAAAGGGTAAAACGTCTTACTATGATTCCACTATCCGTCTGTCACTAAGTTGAAGTGTAAGTGTGCACACAGCAGGGTAGGCAGAGGGAACCTCAGTGTCAAGACACTCCGTTCCCCACTTTCTGCCTAATTCTGGAGGCATTGCGTGTTGAGTGGCAGAATTCAACGCAGCACTATGCCTCGACACAAGAGCGGAAGCGGAAGAAAAATCGAAATATAAACGTAATGAAATATTTTACTTTCTCGAGTGGGAATCGAACCCACAACCGTCGCGTTTACGGGCGACATTCTTGTGCCATTGCGCCACGACAGCCTCTGTTTGTTTTTCAATTTCATTTCTTCATACTAGTAAGAGGCAGAGCGCGGCGTTGAGTTCCGCTACTCAACACACAATGTCTTCAGGATTCGGTGAAAAATGGGATACAGGAGTATCTTAATTCTAAGTTCCTGTTGCTTACCTTGCTCAGTGTGGAATATAGCTTAAGTTGAAAAAAAAAAACCAAGAAAATGGTGTTAACGTTTTCTGAATAAATGCACTATCCAAGAAAAACATGATAATTTAATTAATGAGATCAGCAATTTCAAGCAAAAAAAAAATTTTAATAATTATAGATGTATATTTTTTATATTACATTATTATTAGCTTCACACTGTATTTCCCATATAGCAGGGTAGATAGAAGGAACATATTGTTAACACATTCCTGTCACCGTTCCATATAAGTTTTCCTCAGAATTCGAATTCACCACCACCGTCAGTCTAACATAAACCGGGTAAAGGTGCACCGAGACTGTGTGATGACAAGGAAATCGTATTTTTTGCGAACAATTAAGTCCATCCGAATATAGAAATATTAATGATGTATAGAAACGTATATGATACTCGTATATGGGCATACCTATTGTACGAGATAGTTATGTAAACATAGAGATAAAATACATTTTTTTTGTTATTAAATAACTAGGTATATTGCTAAAGTGTACACACTTATTCTGTATTTTTAATGACAGATACTAAAAGCATTTTAGAAAATGATAAATTTTCACCAAGTAGGTTCTTTACTATATTTTACTATTTGATAATACTATATTTTATTTTTAAAAAATCTTACACCTTCATGAAAATTGTAATAATGAATCATAGGTACCTAATGTATAAAAAAACTGCCATTAACATTTTACAATTTATTCGTCTAGACGTCAATTAAAACTAGAATGCAGTACATAAATTTACCAAAAAAAGTAAAGAAAACATATTTTAATTCACACAGTGCTAAAGGTGTGAAAATTATAATGAACAGTCACCATGTTTCTGTTTTAATGCAAACATTTTATATATAATATATACAAACAGTAATAAATAACTCCATTTAAATTAAAATTAAAACTGTAAAATATTTTTCGTTTATCTTTCGCGATCGGACTGCAGCATGTTATGGTGTTTTCACGCCATGTCATTTAAACAATTTGAAAAAGAACTCTATTTTACTAATAATAGGATATATTTTTAAAATAGAATAAATTTGATTTAAAAAAGTCCTGGAAATTATCAATTTTTTAGCTGTAGCTTGGTTAGTTTTATTTATATAGATAAAATATAAGTAAAATTACGATATAAGTTTATATTATTATTTATTTATATTTTATACAATAAACTAAATAAGGAAAAATGATAAATTAATATTAATAAGTAGTAGTATTTTAAATTTTATGTGTTTTTTACCTTATTGTGCTGTGCGAGGTGTCGACAGTGACAGTCGTAACATTTTATTATTATTTATTATTTATAAATAAACTAGTATTTTATCTGTCTCCATCTGGATCTATATATATTTGTTCATATATAATATATATATATATATTTTGTTTAGAGGCCGACGTGGTTCAGTGAAACAGCGTATGACTGGCTGTCAACGCGATGGTTGTGGGTTCGACCTCCACTTGGGGGAACAGCCTATTTCCGAGACATTAGCAGGTGTTGAATAGTGGATCTTGTATTTAGAATTCGCTAATATTTGAGTAGGTATATATTTAGATTTCCAAATATGTACCTACGAGTATGTTAAATTTCGATAGTATTCGAACATTTGTCCACAAATTTCTCGAAAACTAAATGTAGTGTCAAGATATCTTTTCATTTAAATATATAATACCTAGTAGATATATTTCAGTTTAGGTAACCATTCAAATTATATCAAAAATATGTTCAGTAATTCCCATAATATTCGCTCATTTAGTACATCGAAAGGTATTTGAAGTCATCTGTTTAAAAATTCCAATGAACAGACAGACAAAAACCCAAGCGACATACATATATCTAATCTAATAGGATACACAAATATAATAAATTTTTACGATCGCTTGTCTTCTATTGATGATTGACACCTCACTTCACACTCTTGTAGTACATTCCTGGCGTTGGAACAAGGTAATCGCACCATATACGTACTTACACATAATAATTAATATTTATTCCGTTATAGTGCAATTATCGTGATTCATTGATGGTAATAGGTTCGAGATTCGATCAAAATATAATTTTTTCTTTCATCTTCTTATATGTTTTGAAGCCAGTCGTGGCTCAAGAGCATATATGGGTGACTGAAAACCCCAGATTGTGGGTCCAACTTCCACTAGAGGAAATGAAATATTTAGTATTTTCATCTGATCGCTCTGGTAATGGGACAAAGCGCGGCGTTGAGTTCCACCAATAAACACGCAATGGCTTCAGAGTTCTTCGGAAGGTGGAGATCGTTCTTCACTTGATAGGAACGGAGTGTCTTAAAATAATTTCCCAGGTTCCCTATGTCTACTCTGCTATGTGCGGGATACAGCGTAGACCAAAGAAAATGTATTTTTTTTATATTTCGTGGGAAAGGCAGAAGAATAGCTTAAAATACTTTATTAGAGAATAAGAGAGAGACTTTGACTTTGCCCGTTACAAGCACTCAAATTTTCCTTTTTCTTTAATTCTTTTTTCTTTATCTCCGTATTACTTTTTTTTATCAAGGAAGTAATAAAAAACCTTTGTAACATAGGTATGTACGTACATCACACCAGAACTATGAAACCTTTTAAGTTATGTGTTAATGTGCTTATCTCCTGGAACCAAGTTGAGCCACATAATATGTTAGTGCATTACATATATGACTTTATCTTAATCTAGCCTTGTTTTATATAATATATATATAGGACTCCAGGTACTAGATACTAGTCTCCTCAAGCAACTTTGCTTGCGTCTACATTAAAAAATATAGGAAGATTTTTTATTTCTATTCAGTCCTCTCTTATTCTCCCTAGCCTATATGACAAAAATTTCTACTTTTTAAATTTCTTTTAAAAGTTTCTTTGTCTGTGTTTTAGTAATGGCAGAAAGATAGAATGTAATGTTCAGACACTCCGTTATCTACTATAGAGTCATTTAGAGATATTGTCGTTGGGATTATTGATTACTTCAGGAAAAATAATTTAATAACATTCACCGAAGAAGATTTTTTTTTGATATAAAAGTCTTAAGAAACAAGTTTTATTTAATAATTAATTCGATATTTTTAAGAACTTTTGAAATTGTTTAAAAATGGAGTTTTGATATTTCTTTGGGGTCTTCTGTCTTACCTGTAAAGCGAATATCTAAAAATTAAATCAATAAAATTTGGCTTAAAGATACCCTGACCGTCGTGACATAGCGGTACACCCTTTTACATTAGATGTAACGGTTGTGGGTGGATTCGATTTCCGATCTGGATAATAAATTATTTTCAAGAAGAAGGGTCTCTTTGCCTGCCTTGTTAGGTATTATATATTAAACTATAGACCATTCAATAGACTCAACGCCGCGCCTTATTTTGCTGAGAGAACATGAAAATTCAAATAATTCATTCCCCGAGTGGGAATTAAAACCGTCGCGTTTCCAATCAGTAACTGTGCCGCTGCTCCACTACGGCCTTTACATGTGATTTAGATGTTTTTATGTGACGAACAAACATATAAGGCTATATTACGCTTCTCATTAATATTTATAAATATAACCAAGTCTGGATATCTAATAAAATATAACATTATTTTCTAGGTTGTACACAAACATATAGAAAACTATACTAGTATTATAAATCTGAGGAGTTGGTTTAGTTAAACGAAGTAATCTCATGAACTACCGGTTCAAATATATAAAAAATAGTGTTGTATTGTCAAGTTTTCTAACTCACTCTGCTGTATTATAGAGAAGAAAATTAGAATGTGTCATGTGACATAGAGTACTTATATAACTATTAGTCAAAAGTAAAAATAATACAAGTATTTGTAATTATTTCCTTTAAAATATTATAAAATTGTTCGGACGCAGAGGCACAAGTAAGGCTATAAGCGCTACGGCAATGGATTCGGTTCTCACTTGAGGAAATTAAATATTTAGTGGTAGTTGGCACAAGACTATAATAGGCTGGGTGGGCAGGGATGTATGTTTATCCTGTCATATGTAGGAAAAAAACGATGAAGCTACTTATTTTCTACATAGTAGATATCTTGTCCATTCTTTACATTTTATATAACACAGGCAAAAAGACAATTTGTGCTAGTGTAGTAATTTTCTAAAGACCCCATAATATTTAATGGAATACGTGTAACATGTAACATGTATGTCGAGTGCTCATTTTATAGTTAGAAAAAAAAATCAATCTATCAACTTGACATTTGTTCTAACGCCAATTATTATTTTTTAACTGGGTAGAACTGGTACATACAAATTGTAAACCGAAAATATATTATTAGTATAAAAATTCCTTCAATTCTAAATGAGAATTAAATCCCCAATCTGTTAGACATTTGTTGTGTGCCACGATAGAGTCTTGATATACTCGTATGTATATAGCAGAAGGGGAACCTAGTGTTAAGACACTCCGTTCCGCACTTACTGCCTAATTCTGGAGGCATTGCGTGTTGAGTGGCAGAACTCAACGCCGCACTTTGCATCGACACCAGAGCGAAGAAATGGAAATATAAGTATTTCACATCCTCGAGTGGGGATCGAACCCACAACCGTCGCATTTCAGTCACAAATAATAGTAATTTCATGATAAATTAATAAAACAATTCGCGTACAAACCATTGATTTATATTATTAATAGCACAATTACAGATGCTCGGAAACAAAATCAAAAATTGCTATATAGGTGCATAAATCTGCGAACACTTGAAAATTACTGTATTGAAAATCGATTGATCCTAAATTCCAAATTGAACTTTATTCATATATATATAGAGTCCAAATTATATTAAGAATTGCTTGAAATCACCTTTCTGAGACTTGTTTGGATATAGTTTTGAATAAAGATCTTAGAGTGTACAGTAAAGGGTTCAATTTTCATGGTTTCATGCTTGAAACAGTCAAATTTACTTTTGCAGTTATATATATATGTGTTCTTAAAGAAATAAAGTTGATTTTCACTTGTCAAATCTGAGAGTTTAAATTTGTATATAAATTGATTTTGTACAGGCGCGTGCGCAACGTGTGTGGTCCTCGGTGGAAGTATGCTTGACTTGGCTAATGATTTCTTAGTATATATAATGAACCGATATTTTTCACCTATTGTCGTGCTTTGGTGGGAAAACTATGGATATGTATTGAAAAATTTTAGGGTTCTGAAAAAGTTTAGGTGAATATTTATTATGAATTTATATTTTTTTATATATATTATTTTTTGTATATATCAATATTGTTGATAAATGATTAAAATTAAAATATTTTAAAGTATTATATTTATGATGATCGTTGTATAGTAAGGATAAAAAAACATTCCTTAGCAAAAGTAAAAAAAAAATTAAAGTAGCAGGATTCGAACTCGCGTCTCTGTTAAAGTAATCGTTTGGGTTTATCTTGGTGGTAAAAGCACTTTGACTTTTTGTTTCCAAAAGGGTTTATGTGTTACGTCCTGTCATACCAATACCTATCTAGTCTAAATTAAGATTTTAATTTTGGTTGTGAAGCTTGTAACATTAACAAAGGCGTGTGATTGTAAACACGAGGCAGGTTGTAGGTTCGATTTCGGCTGGAGGAAAAGAAATAATGAATATTTTCTATTCATCGGTAACGATACAACCACCAGAATTCAACAGAAAGCGGGGAATAGAAGTATTTCTTAACATTAAGTTCCCAGGTTCCTATCCCAGGAAAAAAACTAAATAAGAATTACCAAAGAATACAAGAAAGTGTTTTTTTAACAGTAGTCGCTTACTTCAATAACAAAAGTTTTCTTTTTTTTTATAATAAATAATAAATAACCCGACAACGTATCAAGTTTAAATGCAAATGAAGTGCCAAACCAAAAAAAAAAAAACTATTACCCTCAACCCGACACCTGCGGTCTACTGCGAGAGTATCCACCAATTATTGGCAAGTAGAGCATACGTCGCGCGAGTGTGTTCGGACATTACAACTCGTTTTGTAAGCAACCGCAGTTACCACAACCGTAGTGGTTAACTTGTTAGGTTTTCATAAACAATATCACGGTACAACCATTCGCATTTATTTTATCGTTTCCGATTCAATTCAATTTAAACATATAGCGGCTGGCTGTTTGACTGAACGATGGTAGCGGGTTCGATTTTACAAAATCTTTTTTTCTATCTGGTAGACAAATCGCGGCGTTGAGATTCGCTAACACGCTATGTCTCGAAAATTGAACGGAAATTAATACGAGATGAAAAATTTCCTATCATGTCTTGAATGTTACAATTAATTTTAACTGCTAGCTAGCTAATATCGCAGCAATTTGGATATTGATAATATTTTTAATTAATAAGTATAGCCACCATGGCTCATTGCTATAGTTTCTGGGTGTATTTTAATGGTTGTGGATTCAAACAACAGTCGAAAGATTAGATTATTATTTTTTCTTCGCTCTGGTAGGATACAGCGGAAAAGAGAGTGAGCTTGTAGAGACAGCTTGTTAAATTTGCCGCACATTGCAAAATATTTATGTTAAGACAGCAAATAGATATTGGAATTATAAATTAATATGTCACTGGGTCATCCGTGCCTAACTTCCTCGAAAATATTGGCTATAAAGTTTTGAACATCTCCTTATCTCACAAGACAGTATGTAATCATGTGTTCTGAATTTGTCTCTAGTGTGTTTTGAGTAGAAAAAGAAAAGATGAAATAGGTTAAGATATAACCGAGATTGGCGCCGCCGTGACGCAACCACACAAACGTGCTACTGTATACGCACCAGTTGTGGATTCGATTTCCACTTGGGGGAATGAAATATTTCATATTTTCATTTCTTCGTTGTGGTCACAAGGCAAAGGGCCACTCGAGAATTTGGCGGAAAGTGAGAAACGGAAGTGGTTCAATGGGAACGTAGTATCTTTACTTTTGGCATTCAGGTTTTGCCATCCCTCTGCTTACTCTGCTATGTGCCGTATACAGTGTGAAGTTAAAAATAACCTTGTATTTATTTTAAAGTGGCTTATAAATACTTTATCGTACGATTGAGATCAACTATTCAATATTGTTATGGCGGAAATTAAATTTTGAAAATTATTTTCATTATAGATGGCGTAAAACCACTCAAAAAATGGCGGCGGTCTCCTCCGTTCATTTGCAAGATCAGATCAAAATTCAAGACAACAGCGATGATGAAACGGAGCCTTATTCACCTAACACCAGAGACACAATCAGTCCATACCACGAACCTGAAAAACATGAAGAAAGACCAATACATACATCTTCTTTTTCAATTCACAATGTTTTAAAGAAGGAAAGAGAGAGTAATAGCCCTGAAAATGTATTTTCTACAGATAAGCTACTGCAGAACACACCGAATTTCGAGGAAGGTTCCAGAAATTCGGAAAGCGTCAGTCCTAGATTGGACGACGATCACACAGACAGGGCTGACATAAGTGTAGATGATAACTCATGCTGTAGTGAGGATACAGTGCTATCAGTAGGAAACGAGGCTCCAGCTTATAACCAGCACGAGAAAAATGATCCACAGCTCACCTCCTTTAAGCACATTCAAACGCACCTCAACGCGATATCGCAGCTTAGTCAAAACTTAAACATAAACCAACCGATTCTCTTACGGCCGAACCCGATAACACCTAATCCATTAATGTTCCTCAATCAGCCGCTGTTGTTCCAAAACCCTTTGATGCCGAGAATGTCGATACCACAAAACAGTTTGAACATAAACCAACAATTTAATATGAACTCTTTGAGAAAGAATCAAGAACCGTTACACAGGATCGATGAAAATCGACGACAAAATCAAAATATTTCACCTAAATCCCCAGAAAATGAATCCGAACGGGACTTTATTAATCAGAGTTGCTTGAAATTTAGCATACATAATATATTGAAAGCAGACTTCGGTAGGCGTATCACAGATCCGTTGACGAAACGGAAAACGTTGAAGTCTAGGCAGTGTGATGTGAAGCCTACGCCCGTTAAGGAAGTGGCGTCACCACCTAAGGATTTAGAAGCAAGGGTACCGGAAGTAAAGCCTACAGATAAAGGTGCTATTGACCTTTCTAAAGGTGACGATAGTGGCAGTAATGCATCTTCTACTCCAGGTAAGAAATAAATTAAGGTATATATTAAATATAAATAATATTAATATTTAAAATAATACCATAACCATATACAAATTTAATTTTGCGATGTGCAAGGCAGTAGGCTGTTGAAAACTAATTAAACATATTTTAATCCTTTTTTCGTAAAAAATTATGATCTATAGCCACAAAAGAGCAATTTAACTCAGTCACAGGTTGGACAGCTTTTGCTTTTATTATTATTATTATATTATATAATATTAATATTATTCACATATTTTGAGATAAACATAAAGAATAGAAATTTTCTAGCTTTTCTTCCTACTATATATAGATGATAGGTATATTAAGTGTTTTTTTTATAATACCTGTTATCTGAACTCAGACCACTGCGTGTAGGAAAATTATCGTGCGTTTTTACAGGAACAACCAGCGACGGTCCAATGGTGTGGCCAGCGTGGGTGTACTGTACGAGGTACAGCGATCGACCTAGTTCCGGTAAGCTTATAGTATTCAATATTTAAGATTTTTATTGATAAAGTTTTCCGACTATCTCACTACGCAAAAAATCCGTGAAAAATAATAATTTACTAGCAATCTTGTCAAAAAACACTAAATTATTACTGAACTAGCTATTTTACCTGCACTTTGCCAATGTCCCCATATCGAAATAACTCGTCGTTGTATGACTTATTCTAAGTTTTGGAAGGTAGCTTTGACCCCAGCTACAGTAGATAGCGTATCTAAACGATTAACGTATAATATAGCCTACCTCGAGAAATGGACAATCTAAAACAAAAATAATTATGTAAATCGAACCAGTAGTTTCTGAGATAAGAGTGTTCAACCAAACAAACTCTTCAGCTTTATAATATTAGTATATTCATATCCCCATTACATCTAAGCAAGCCCCATACATTTATGAAGACTCAAATTATTTCATATTACACGGTGTTTACAGGGCTTATCGCCGTTCCCAACCCGGGAACACCGCCCCTTATCTAGAGACCCCTCAACGACAGTTATCAAATTATGAACCAGTTAAACGTTAGACTGTTTCCTCACAGAAGCGATATAATATCATTATATTTAACCGACTTTTAAAAAAAGATAATTCGTCGGAATCTTTTTTAAAAAAAATTATGTATGTTCACTGATTATTCGAAGACGCCGCTAAATCGATTTTGATAATTCTTTTTTGATTGAAAGGGTCCTATCCTCCACCCATCCTCTCAGGTAGTAGGTGATCATGCCAAGACCTGATGATGGGATCCTAAAGAAATGGAGAGAACTCTTTAAAGTTTATAAACACACTTAAAAGGATTTGGGTATTTTTTTGTCAAGACTCATGTGTTTGCTTTCGGAAAGCACAATTTGATGACGTGGAATTGATGATGACGACCATATGTGGCCAACGTAGTTGTAATATTTACTTCTACTGTAAAAATTTGCTTTTTATTGCATATAAATACATAGATAGACAGGAAAACACATTACCCTCCTTCGTGTTGCGTGTATAAAAACATGTTAAAAACAACAGTATGTGACACAAATATAGTATATACGAGTAGTAAGTATCTCAAACATATATCATGTTATAGCATCTCTAAATTATATCTTTGATATAGAGTGAAGACACAGCTTTACTTTTATAAGGGTAGTCCTCGCTTTTATTAATACAAATGATTTTCAGATTTCTTCTTTCATCCCTCTAAGAGCTTGGGGTAGTTAATGTACCGTACACTGAATAAACTTTATTTACTTGTTTCTTTTTATGTGTTTAGAATTTTCTTTTTGAAATCGACTTTGTTTTTGGATTCCATTTAAAAAAAAAAATTACATACAAAATGATGATTGCTATAGCAATTTTAAGACAATGCGATCTGTTCAGTTCCGTCTCGAAAATTGGAAAATAGAGTATCTTAACCCTAGATTTTTAGTTGTCGTGTAGTGTCGAAGCAAAAGTGCGGCGTTGAGTTCCGCCACTCAACACACAATATCACCAGAATTCGGCGGAATGTGGGGAACGGAGTGTCTTAACACTAGGTTCCCCCTGCCTACCATGCTGTGTGCGGGCTGCTGTGAGTGTCTTAACACTAAGAATAGGAAGCTGCTAGCAAGACATACATAAAATTATTTTATTTTGTTACACAAAGCGCGGCGTTGACACGTATTAATGGGTGGAATTAATAAAAAAAAACTATTTCCCGAAAATTCATTGTAAGACTAAGCTAACTGAATCTCGCTAACCTTAAACGTCCTCAACGTACCCCGCTATATACACACGTTATACAGTGTGAAACTAAAATAAATATATAAATTTAAAAAAAAAAACATTGTTAACACTTTAAAAAATATAAAGTTACACAACCACAACTGTTACACAATAAATTATCAGAGTGAGCCCCTCGTTGAAGGGATCATAATTTAATAGGGGTCCCTCTGGGACGCGCCCTGGCTCCTGTGCTTAAAGATAGAGGGGGCGTGACTGTATACAGGGTGTTTGAGATAACACCGTGGAAGGGTATTTAATAGGGCTTGTTTAGTGTTTTATCGGATACTCATTGATATAAAGTATTATTTGCTAAATTTAAAATGTGTAATTTTTATAAATCATGAGAAGTGGCTTATAATATTATATATATATAGCTGGATGAGTTAAATGCAAATGCTGTAAAATTTCCACTCAATCCCTTGTGAATGCTATACTCCGTTTCCCATTTTATGCCAAATTTTTTAAATATTCCTTGTTGAGTGGCGTAACTCAACCACGTGCTTTGTCGTATTACAAGAGCGCGGATATGAAATTCGCCTTAGTCCTCGATTGATTCCCCATTCGCCGAATAGGAATCGCTGCTTTTATATTATATGACTATACCATTTTTTAAATAAAAGTTTTACAAATTATAATATTTCAATAATAAAATATTTTTATTAAATGTTTAGAACAACAAAAGGTGGTAATAATGGAAGCTTCATTCAGTCAGAGATATCTATTTGCGAACACTATAACGAATCACATTCGTTTCTGGAAATTATGAGATATAAAATTTAACATAGCTTTAGTTTTTTTTTTTGCATTTTATCTTACTGTGAATAATTCGATTAGTGGAATTACGTGTGTATGTATGTACGTCAGAAACAGGATGTAAAATAATACGCAGGTGGACAGGGAAACTAGCGTGAAATGGCGTGTTTACAGTTTAACGGTGGAACTCAACGCCATAGTTAGTCTTGTCACAGCGGGAATATATGAATCATTCATTCATGTCATGTGAGTCAAATCCACATTTATCGTGTTTACAGTCGTCAGTCACACACGGTGTACCACTGAGCCAGAATAGACTCTATATTATATAAATATATATTTTTAGCTTTATACTGTATCCCGCAAATAGCAGGTTAGACAGAGGAAATCTGGTGTTAAGAGACACCGATCCCCATTAAGACACTTCCGTTCCCCACTTTCCACCAAAGTCTCAAGGGGGGTACATCGAAACTATGTATATATATTTTCGCATCAAACCAACAGTTCCTGAGATTCGCGTGTTCAATCAAACAAATTTTTCAGGTTTACTAATAACAAAATAAATGAACACATATCGCAACTAGCTTATAAATAATTCAATTTTTGTTATACAAATGAACATATATATCATATGCAGTTTTAATCGAGTAAATATTGAATTATTTATAGTTTATTTGAATTATTACCTATATTTGTAAGCTTACTTTGTTTCAAACACGCGAGGACAGCGGGAAGTGATTTTTTTAATATAAAAATTACCATATTTGATCGTTGAGGCACAGCGTGTGACTGTAAGCGCGACGGTTGTGGGTTCGATTTCCACATTTTTTATGGAAAAAGAAAAGGCAAGCGAGCGTATCACAATTCGTTCGCTTGCGCTTTTCGCATTTGACGGTGACCCCGTGTCACACCAGAGGAGCTGTAGGTGCCGGTGCCTTTGCCGGCCTTTGAGGTGAAGATGGATGCGCTTTTCATAGGTTCATAGGTACGTGGTGGTACCCCGGGCGGTGAAAATCGATTTTACCGGTAAGGTTTTAGTCGGTGTCAAAAACAACCTACAATATCCAAAGATATCAAAAATAAAAACTAATTATTTTATGTATAAAACTAAGATTTATATAATAACATGTTTCTATATTAGAAAATGATGACATTTGATGAAAAACTTTGAACCCCTATTTTATTTCTTCATTGAAGAATTTTCTTTGTGCATAAAGCAAGCTATGTGGGTCGAACCAACATAGCTCGCTTAACTCTCGCTGCTATTCCCATTCTAAGAGATGAATAATTTCAAATTTTAATATCCTTCGCCTCGATAACAAGACATAGCGCGACGTTGAGCTCCATCACTCAACTCGCAATGCCTCCAAAACCGGCAAAAGGTGGAGAACAGAGTGTCTTAAAGCTCAAAAAACACACTAAAAACAGCGCAGGTCACTGCCGCACTCTCAAGTCTTCGAACCCACAATCACCACGTACTGAACCACGATCACAAGCTATAATTTTGTAATAACGAATGCTAATAAGGAAACCATCGTGTCGTTTAATTACAGGTTAGTGTAACAATTAATTGTGAGCTCTACGTTCTACTGTTTTTTTAGTTGAAGTGTGAAATAATTATGTTGTAAAGTGCGGTTTATGTCGAAACTATGCTAGGCGAAGATATCTATTGTTGCTATATTATTTAGTGAAACGGGAATAATAATAATATGCGTACAGGGAAGGCAGAGGGCACCTAGTGTTAAGACACTAGGACAAGTGACGCTTTGCCTTGTCGGTTACCAGAGCAGGAGAATAAAAATATTACATAATTCATTTCCTCGATGAGGAATCCAACCCACAACCTGTCGCTCGTTTGTACGACTGTAAATGCCTCCAAGGAGTGAAACAAAGTGATAGAGTAATAGTAGGTGACTTGATTGTGTACTGCCTGCTGCGTGCAGATGATGCAGTGCTGGTTGCATCATGAGAATGCGAGTTGCAGGTATTAGTCACCACTCTGAAAGAAGAGTGTAAAAATCTTCTGGTTATTGAAAGAGATGAAGAGAGGACGGAATGCAATATCAGTGTAAATGGTAAGATATTAGAACAAGTGAATGAAGTGGTATATTTGGGAAGTGTGTTCAGTAGAGTAGGAAGATGGAAATGGAACGGCGTTGGAGCCCTAGCTGCATTGATGAACAGCGAAACGTCAGCACATCTGTGCGGTTGGCCGTACACAATAGTGAAGAAATTAAATTTGTTTATTCTTTTTTTCGTACTATTATTCTTAGTAAAGTAATAATTGTACAAAATTACTTTATTCATGATACTTTTGGTACACCTAAGTGCTCCGTCTATCTGTGTAGATATAATAAGTAAAAGTATGAATAATTAATTATTATTTAACTATACAGTGTTGGTACCGACGTTGTTAAACGTGGGGATTACAGAAGAAGAACGAAAGGAAAATGAATGCCCTGGAGATAAGATCTCTTCGCAGGATATGCGGAGTCAGCTTAGCTGATCGAATCCACTACCACACCCAACAAACGTTATGTGCTCGTTTCTATAGATAATGCAACTCTCCGTGCGCGAGTCGACTCGTACTTGGTTGGTTTATTTATTCAAAAAGAACGTTTGCGTTTTGACTGACTCCAAAGTAATTTTTATCATCAATTTCCCTGTAGATATTTTCAAAAGACTAAGAAATGAATATTATAACACTACGTACTCTCAGCTTATATCATTAAGTGGACAACAAGCCATAAAATTAATACAATTGTCAATAGAAAAATAGAAAATGATGGAAAAAATTTAACTTCTCAACATTAAATACTCCATATATGCTTATAAAGAATAATGAGGAGATGGCGTCACATAAAAACGTCATAGTATGAGAAATGACGGGACTACGTAACGTTTTGTAAACACTTCATAGTGAAAAATAATTAGAAACATTTAATCGGAACAGGAATCGAACCCGCGCCTCTTGACTACTAGTACACGTTCTTATCAAGCAACGTCGAAATTGTTATACACTGATGCCGTTAAGTTGTAAAACTCAATGACGCTCTCGTACTAGTAGTAGTAACGTATTACTTAGATTTTGGTCCAACCTGTATTGAACCCACGACCTCTTCGTTGAATACGGAGTCTCTTACCTATTCCGTATTAAATGTTAACAGAAATGTTCGCCCCTTCTGAAATTTCAATTGTAAGTAACTTTGCCAATTAAAAGTCCGTCAAATGTCACGGTGACGGGCGAACTCTATATTATTACTGTACGAGTATATCTACACATATTTCACTTATATAGCGCTTAGTATATATACTATAAATAGTTCTTATAGCTTAAAGTATCAAAATTTTGATATAAAAATAGTTAAATGAAAAAAAAACGGATAAATGAAAATAATTAATAATTAAAATAATAATAACGAGTGGGGACCGTACTGACAACCATCACCGCTTCAGGCAGACGCTGCCACTGTAATCTCTACATAGATTGCTTAAAAATATTATAAAAAATTGAGGCCATTGTCCCTGCCGGGTGCATGCGTGCGACTGCAAAAGCTGCAGCCCTGGGTTCGATTCCTATTCAGGGAATTAAATATTTTCATTTTCTCGATCTGATAGCGGCAGTGAGAGAAAGCGAAGAAATGAAAATATACATTTAAATAAATAATTCCTTTTCTCGATTGAGGATGGAACCCACAACCAGTCTGTTTTGCAGCACACTTTGTGCGCCTGCGCCACGACCAATTAAAAAAATATTTCACGTTAGCGAGCATCTAAATATATCTACATATCATCGTATAGTACAGTGGAAGCAGACACTCAACCGGTTGACGATTCGTTTCGACAACTATTTCAATTATAATACTTTTGCGATCACTTTGTTTGAGTGTAGGTCAATTTAAAAGATGTAGCGATTTGTTAGAGAGATAAAAATAAAATAGGCTTCGTGGCGTTAAGTTTCAACATTCAGTGTTTGATTTTGAATTAAACTATTAACGTGACATAATATAACTTAATATATATCTTCGATCAATGGATTTTACTTTTAAAAAGACTTTTGATTTAAATTACCATTTCTTCTTCCTAATATTAGCGTGTTAAACCAAACAAACTCTTATTCTTTTATTTATTAATAATAGAAGTCTATTTTTTTATTAACCGCTATTGCTATTAAATTAAGCTACTGTCATTGATCTTAATCAAATTTTCCGTCCATCTCGTAGACTCCGTCTAAAGGTTAACGCTTTGTGGCACTTATATTAATACTTACAAGCCAATACATATATATATATATTATATAAATTTCATTAAATTTTGCTATTCTAATATTCGTTTAAAATAATAATCACACATTTTTTCCAGCTTCACACTGTATCCCATATAATCATAATATCCTTCAAACCATCGTATCGCCGTAACATTATCCACGTTTAACTTATTTTCATTATCTCTATCTAAAGAAAAAATGTGGCGTTTAGTTCAGCGATTTATCACGTAATGTAATTCTATCTATAATTAAGTCAGGAAGTTGGGAACTGGGTGTTTTAAACTTAGGTTCCCTCTGCCTACCCTTCTTAGCGAGAAAAATCGTGCCACCACACAATCCATGTATACTGTCCAAGCATTGTAACAAATTAACGTCGACCTTTGACCCATAGCTCAGCAGGGTAAGCAGAAGGAATTTAGTGTTAAGACGATCTATTTCCCACTCTCCAACCAATTTTCGAAACATCTGAGTGTGTCAAGTGGCGGAACTCAACGCTACACTTTTTCTACCAGAGCGGAGAAAGGAAAACAATTCAAATATTACTTTAATTTAAACTATATTATATGTGTATATTATTTTATTTAAACTATTAATATAATTTTATCGAAAATTTAATACGGAGAGCTTTAACACTACGTTACGTTAACCTAACCCATAAAACTCTATGTAGATATTATACAAAAACAGTTAGAAAACGTCTGTTATTAACCTATCTAAGTCTAGAACAAAATAAGAGAGGATTGTAGAATTTATTGACTCGTTTAAAGCAATTAAAACATAAACTTTATGGGGACCACCCACGAACAATTATGTATGGGATTAACTTAATATTACTTAACTAATTGTCGGTACGTACTCGTAGACCTTGATACAGCTAGTAGCGGCTGTATATTCATTTTACTTAGTTAAATACCCGGCTTTGCTTGTATTTTAAAGTATTTAAATTAAGGATGTAGTGTACGAGAGTAATTTTCATTTATTTGTTTTTTCTTTTCGTCTATCAGTTTGGTTCTTTGAACGCGCTGATCTCAGGAACTAATGCAAATAGATTTTTTTTTGTCATTTACATTTATGAATTAAGGCACTATAGCTGTTAAATTTGTTATATATTATAAATAGCTGTTATTTCTTTAAACTTAATGTTAAGTTAAGGCTTTGGCTATCATTTTGCCTCTGTAGAAATGTTTGAGTTTAAAACAAGAAAATTTGCAAGTAAAATCGCGCGTTTCATCTAGCAAATAACTAAGTAAACCGTAAAGTGCTTAAGTAAATTCTAAGACAGTTCGGGTCATTTGGAAACGAGTAATAAGTAACGGAGAACGCGATAATTAACGGCCGTTTAAGACTTTAGGAGGGCTCTGGCCGACTGTCACACCGCACTGTATTTAGACGATTTGATTATATATATATTAATATATTTAATAATTGCGGCTTCGACCGCATTAAACTTATTGCTATAGTATAGAGAAATTATACAAAATTTTAGCATTAGTTGTAGCCTATTTGTTATTCTGATGAATAAACTGTGCTACTGTAAAGTTTCATTAAAATCCGTTCAGTCGTTTTTGCGTGAAAGTGGAACTAACATCCATCCATTCTAACTTTTACTTTTATGAGTAGGATTTTTTGTAGCTTCACGCAGAGGCAGAGCCGAGAGAGAAACTAGCGTAGACAGAGGGAACCTGGTAAGTCACTCGGTTCCCATTAAGGGACTTTCGTCCTTCATTTACCACCAATTTTCGAAACATTGCGCGGTGAATGGCGGAACTTAACGCCGCAATTTTAGGAAACGAATAACTTTAAACACTATTATTTTCATTTCAATCGAACTCAAAATCAATGCGTTATTTAGTATCGTGTAACAGAAAATATAATATTTTCTTTTAAAAAAATTACAAAATTACACGTCATTGTAAATACGAAAACGTCTCTCAGTCAGTTTGAATAATCGTCTAAGTAATTATTAAGGTCCTTGTGAGAAGACGTCCGTCGGTTGTCAGTTTGCTAAGCTAAACTGAAAATCAATATAAATTAAACTAGCGATCCGCCCGCAGCGTCGCCTGCTTATTGTTATACATCATATAGGCAAGCTATTCAAAATATTTACTGACTCTTGACTAAATGTAATTTTTATGTATTTATACTATAATGAAGTAATTTTGGCTTGTTTTCATTATAATCTTAATCCAACGTATCCAGAATTTAGCTAACTTATATACTTATTTGCAAGAATCTCATTAAAACCGACACAGCATTTACATTTGAGCAATAACTAAAATCATTATTCCAGTCAGAGAGAGTCGGAAACTGTTTTTTCTCATTTTCAAACAAAAAAATAAAAAAATATAGGTAAATAATAAGTTTTATATAAGTTTTACATAAGTTAGCATTGTCATAATGCTCAAAGTGTGGCAAAAAATCCTTATAGAAATTAGAATATCATATTAGATTACATATTAAAGTAATATAAGCTCATATTAGAAGTCATTACAGTTGTCACTCAATTCTGTTTATTAAATGAATAATAATGTGGCTCAAGCGTGCGAAGCCGCGGGCGGGCCGCTAGTATAACAATAAGTATAAGTTTTGTGTCGCTAGTGTACAATATTAGTAGGATAGGAAAATCGACTTACACTGATTGGGAATCGAACTCGTAACCACAATGAAGAGTCGTTTAAGCGTAACACTAGTCCTATTATAAAATGTTCACACCCCATCCCAATATAACCGATGAAGTATTCTACCCTCTGCTGTACCAAAATTGATTAAAATACTTGCAAGGTGTAGATAAAGCGAATTCATTCCGTGTCATTTGTTACAATCTGTTTTGTATGGGGAATGGGGAACGTTCCGTTTGGAGTTTTTTTTTTAAATCGTAATGTTATTTTAACCGATTTTTCAAAAATAAAGGTGTTGTTTTTTTAAATTTTAAAGTATTCAACATTCATTTTCCAGCTTCACGCTGAATCCCACTCACAGCAGGGCAGACAGAGGGAAGGGCGTTAATACACTCCGTTCCCCACTTTCTGCCTATTTCTAATTAAATATTTCACTTCCTCGAGTGGGAATCGAACCCACAACCGCCGCGTTTCAGTCACACCCTTGTGCCACTGCTGGTGCAGTGACCTCATGTTCATAAAAATTTAATTTCTATCTAATCATCGTTTTGATGCTGAATTTTAAATATAATAAAATACTGTGCGTAAATAACTAATTTAAGCACTTTTTTAGTTAATGTTAACTCAAGATTTCCACAATTTCACAAATTTTCTTTAATGCTCAACTAATTAAGTTAAAGCATAGTGCAAACTTAAGTTCCACTTCTCAATATGCTCTCAATAGCTCAAAAATTAGGTGCTGTCTGCCTCGCCCGCTATATGCGGGATACAGCGTGAATTTAAAAAAAACGACTTTTAATCCAACCTCATAATATTAAATCGATATTTTCAGTCTTTGCTCCTAGAAGTACTAAGGGATCTATAATTAAAAATTCTAAAAACGTTGCCCAAAATACTAAATTCAGCTTTGTCTACATTATGATAGAGTATATTTTCAAATGCTACAATAAAGCGTGTGAAAGGGAGATCCGATTTTTATTATAGGTTTGTCTCGCTTTAGCATCTTTGTTTTGTTTTGCTGCCACGGTATCAGACGTATAGGCCACCCAGAGGGTTCGTTAGGGTTGTCATTTTTTGAAAATTTTATTTTATTTAATTATGATTGAATGTAAAAATTAATAATTACAAAATAATTAATATTACATTAAAAATATCTAAATAACGCTTTACAAGGTTATGTAATAAAAAAACCGATTAAAATGCAAAAAGTGATTTACAGCGAGTTATTTAAATATTATTAATTAGACTTTAATTAAAAATATTATATTAAAGGCGGTCTTCAAATTGTGCAGCAAGGTAAAACGCGGCTTTGATCACCGTCGGTCACAGACGCAATGTCTTAACTTAGATTGGACAGTATAGATAGTCAAAGGGCGGCGTTGAGTTCTGCCATTCAACAGGCAATGCCTCCAGAATTCGGCAGAAAATGGAGAACGGAGTGTCCTAACACTAGGTTCCATCTGCGTACCCTGCTGTGTGTGATACAGCGTGAAGCTGATTCAGATATATAGTGTCTTCACATTATATTTTCTTTCTCTAACCTGCTATATGCGGGATACGGCGTAAAATTAAAAATAATATAAAATTAATACTAAATGAACATCCTTGCCATAAAGTATAATTAACAATATCATGGCTGCAAAATGAATTTGTCAAAACACGCGCTTAGCGAGTCGCGTCAAATGAATCGATGGATGCTTCGATCTTACGACGTATAAAAATTATATCTATTAAAAAAATTACAAAAAAGCTTCACGTTCTATCCCGTATATAGCAGGGTAGCAGGGTATAATTATTAATATGTGTGGAAATCGAACTCTCATTCATGTGGAATCATTTTTAATGTATGATTTTTATAAGTGTCCCCTCAACTAAATAAATATAATCGAACAGGTGACCTCCTCATATAATAAATTATATTCTTTTCGTATATACTTAACCTACATAATATTATAAAACTAAAGAGTTTGTTTGGTGGGGCACATTAATCTCAGGAACTGAGAGCTGATTTCGAATTTATAAACGTTTCTGATAAAAACTTAAACGCTTCATTATATTACGTTAATTATTTCAATGTGACCAGAGTAAAAATCAAAAAAAATAAAATCTAGTCACCTTCACGCTCTAACTGCGGGATGCACAGTAAGATAGGCAGAGGGAATCTAGTGTTAAGACACTCCGTTCCCCCCTCTCCGCTGAATTCTGCGAGCATTGCGGGTCGAGTGGCGGAACGAACCCCGCGCTTTGCACAACGAGTACTTCTATCTAACAACGCGGGCGAAGCCTGAGGTTAAAGTTATACTAGCTTCAACATCGCTCAACTAATATAACGCACAAATTGATTACTTATAAATAAGCGTATAATTTAATACACGAACATGTAAATTTTTTGTTTTCGTTTTTGTTTTTTCTTCATATAATATCAAAAACAAGTTTAATATTTTAATTTTAGCTGTCTTGGTTTAGTGGCGGGCGTGGTGTGATAGTAGTCAGTTCGAACCCTCTGAATTTTAATGAACTTAACGCTCTTGCCAATATAGCAGGTGAGGCAGGGGGGAGTCAAGCGTTTAGATTCGCTATTCCGTATTTGGTGTCGAGTGTAGGAAAAGTAATGTTAAGACACTCCTATTAAGAGACTTCTGTTCCTAACTTTTTGACGAATTTCGAAGGCATTATGTGTTGTATAGTGAATGAACTCAACGCCACGCATTACCTCGTTACTCTGGCAACTATGAATACAAAATATTAAATAAATTATTTCCTCGAGTGAGAATCGCAAATCTTTGTAAAATTTTCCAAGGGGCACGGGTTTAAATACCGCTTTGTTTAGAATTTTACGATATGTATTCTTTCCTAAGTGTAAAATATATTTATATTTTTATTTAAAATAACTCAATTTATGGTATTTTCTATGCATTTCTAATACTTCAAAAGTCATATGTAAATGTTATTGAATCGACACGTAAACCGCGGTGTGAGGTCCACCCACGCACTATACAATCTTTACAATGTTACATATGATTTGTTACATTATAACACCTTTTATAACATAAGACCTTTATGGTACATAATCCAATAGTTGTTGTCTGTCTAATGGGTGTGAGGTCGAATTTCACTCACAATCATCTATTAGAGAAAAAGATTATTTGATAAGAAAGAGGGTGTTGAGTTCCGCCACTCAACACGCCGGTAGCTCGAATTCTGGTTAAAAAACGGAGTGTCTAAGCAGTAGATTCCCTCCCTATCCTGCTATGCGGGAATGTTTTCTACATACATAAAGCTACCTGATAAAAGCAACTAAAATTCTTTTTTACAAGTCTTAATAAAATACAGATAAAAAATGACATTTTCAATTCGTACTTAGGTAAGGAAGTATAGTGACGTAATATATTATAAGAGGAAAGCTCGAAATTCCTACAGGAACGGCAAAAAACCGGAATTTTCCATTTGACAACTTAAAGTCCACTATAAACAGAGTTGCGGGCGACGACTTGTTCAAAAATATAAAAAAATGTACATATTTGTCAAACAAAATACGCGATCGTTTGTCAAGCGTTTGATTGATTCATTCAATTATTCATTTCCCGGAACCTATAAATTAAATGTTTTAGAGTTCTTCACTCGGAATGTAAAAGCCTATTAATATATTTGAACATATAAGTAGATACATACTAAATGTGTTCCGTAATAATATTTCTTTAGTTAAACGTGTACCGTATACCGACTGTATGAATATTTCAAGTAACTATAAGCGCAGATACTTCTAACGTAGGATTAATCAAAACGTGAATTACATAACTTCCTCTTGCATACCTAAATCGACTATCCTGCACATTTTTTTTTCAATTTAAGCCATTTGTTCCTGAGATAAGCGCGTCCGACCAAACAAAATCTTCAGCTTTATATCGCTATTAAATAATATTATAAATAAGTGAATAATAACTAAAATGGTAGACAGAACCATAGTAACAAAATAAAAACAAACTTTATATGTCATTCTTATACGATACATCTGCTCAAACTAACAGATAGAATTACGTTTTTTTTATATGTAAGTATATTTTATAAGCGTTATGAAGTGTAAATCGTATTTCGAAGATTTCTCGTTTTTAAAAATATTAATCCTACCTTCCCTCTACGATATACATGTTATGTAGCGGAACTCTACGCCGCGCTTTGTCTACTAGAGCGGGAAGATGAGAGGCCAACGAAAACGCCATGCGTGTGGATTCGATTCACTGAAGGGACATATTATATTTGATAATAAAATATTTAATGAGCCACGCCGAATATCATAGTGTAACACGTAATTTTTGGAAATTAGACAAAAATTGTAAATTATACATTTATAATTTCTGTCTTAATTTAGAATTTCTGTCTAATTTAGTGACCTAACATTAGGTTCACCTATGTCTGACCTTCAATAGGCATATGGTAATGAACTAAAAAGCATGAAACTAAGTAATATAGCATTTTTCAAGGAGGTAATAAAATATTTGACAATTTTTTTCTGTATTTATTAAAAGAATATGTAAATTTTAAATAATATATCTTTAGGTGTATGACCTCCATAAATTCAACATCAAGATCTTTGACGTGGCGATAAATTAAAAATGTAAAAAACGTCATTTTGTATAATCTGTGAAATCATTAGAGTGAACGACTTAGATCGATAACGCAGTCGCAGGGCGCCATTGGGAGGACTAAATATTTATATTTTAAATTTTAGTTATCTTTAACTTATCCAAGTTAAATGGCTTTAAATGAGACGATGATTTGTCTCATGAGATATAGATAGATAAAATTAAAGTTTTTTAATATGTATCGATTTATTAACTAAAGAACAACAGCGCTACCAATTTACAAAACTTTTTTATAATCAATAAAGAAATAAAAAATCCTATGAAATTGTACGTGAATTGAATTGAATTGTTCAAATTTCTGTATAGCGCGTTTACATTTGTCTTCTTATAAGAGCGATAAAATGAAAATATTATATTAGTCCTAATCAGAATCGAACTCACAACCATTGCAATCATAGTCCGACGCTGTACCACTCATCCTCAATTTTTTATTTTACCTTTTATCTCAACTATAAATCCAATGAACGTATTAAAAGTGCTAATTATTTCTCATCAAAACTCAATTTAGATGCCCAAAGAAAACAACACGAAAATAAGATATTATAAACCAGTTATCGAGCACATTGCAATTATATTTTTTTAAAATTCGAACAACGAAATCGATGACTAATGACTATAAAGCCACAATTATCATGCGCCGTATAATTTACAATAATTGCTCATTATTACTTTAAAATACGATAGAAACAAATAATACAGAAGTCTGTAAGTAATTTTAATAGTATACTATTAAATATAAATATAGACCATTTGAAAATCGTTCAAAAACAATAACTTTAATTTGTTGACAGCGCCCGCCAATTAACGAATATAGAGCATAAAAAAATACCATCTTTCTAATGGGGAGTGAAACGGGCAATAACAGTATTCCTAAGGTTTCAAGACGAAAATATACAAACATTTTGTCGCATAAATACGTTCACGAAGCAATTAATTTAGCTAATCA
>JBAIZZ010000097.1:374320-489378 GCA_037355905.1 Heliconius aoede | reverse complement strand
CACCTTAAAGGCTGGCAACGCACCTGTGGCTCCTCTGGTGTTGCATGGGGTCGTGGGCGGCGGTGATCACTTACTATCAGGTGACCCGAACGCTCGTTTGCCTTGTCCTCTCCTATAAAAAAAAAAAGTATTCTTAAGAAATATACTAAAATTTTGACTTGGAATTTGAATTTAAAGAAGAAATAGTAAAAACTTAAAGAGATATCTGAATGAATTGGTTTCAATGTCACGGTTGTCTAAGAGTTCTAAGACACGCTGCGGCGTTGAGCTCTGACTCTCAATACATAATGTCTTGAACTCTGACCTAATGTAGAGAACGAAGTGTTTAGTTTTTCTTTTGTCATTAGGATCATTGAGGCCAATCATGGTGCAGATGCACAAACGTGCAACTGAAAACGCGATAGGTTGTAAGTTCGATTCCCACTTGATGTATTGAAATATTTTATATTTTCTATTTGTGGAGGGAAATGTCTCAATAGGAACGGATTAAACTAGGTTCCCAGATTTACCCTGTTATGTACCCTGGGATACAGCGTGTAACTAAAAAAAACATTAATTCGGGATTTGAACCTTTAAAAGCTTAGTTCCCACAAAAACAGCCATTAAGACGCTATAATCCACGATTTTATTAAGATATCACGAATTTAATAAAATAACTCTTAAATCACCTTCTATTGTGGAGTTAACAAAAAAAAGTGGTTTGAAGGTGTTTTGTGTTCATATATTATGTTGAACTAATAATATGTTATGTATTTGCTTGGATGTCGTTTTATTTTAAGAAAATATCTATGAAATGGAATTATAGCATGAAAAGATTTTTTTATCTTCACGCTGTATCCCGCACTTGGCAGGATAGGCAGAGGGAGCCCGGGAACTTAATGTCAAGACCCCCATTCCCAATCCCAATAAGCCACTTCGTTCTCCTCTTTCCGGCGAATCGTTTAGGCACTGGCGAAACTTAATATAACGCTTTGCCTCGTTACCGGAGCGAGCAAATGAACATATTTAACATTTAAATTTCTCGAGTGGGAATCGAACCCACAACCTGTCTCACGCTTATGGCCTTCAGCCTCATCATCAGCCAGGTTTTCTTAATATGAATAATTAAAATAATAACGTGAGAGGCCACCGTGTCTGACTTCGTGGGTTCGATTCCCACTCAAGAGAGTGAAAAAATATATATTGAACTGGCGACCTAAGATAACAAACTAAGGAACTTACAAACATTCGCGTGACAGACGACCCAAATTGTGTCGATAGTCAATTTTATTCTTTCATGAGCATTAAACACATGCAATAAAATTTATAAAGCACGAAGGATTTATCAAAGGTCGTAAACGGCCACAAAAATCGTTAATACCAAACTCGTAACAGACAGACAGACATACAAAAAAACTTAAAACGGAAGACAACTCAATTACTTTACACAAATATATACTGTAAATATTGTCGCAAAATTTAAATGATAATTGACTCTATTTATTTAACAATAGAGTTCAATTTTGAATGTTGTGAAGATAGCTGAAATTCCAATGGATATTGACAATTTTATCGAATAGTCTAAAAAAGTGCTTCGTCTTTATTATGATAATAATAAAGACTATTTTGCAATATACTTTTTATGTTTTTGAAAATTTTGAACTCTGTTCCAAAAGCAATAAGACCAAAAATCTTTACTAATACAGCAACTAAACGGGTAATCCTTAAGCTATATTTGTATAATAAAAGTCTACATACTAAATTAAGCTTTACCGCAACAGAAATAAGATTCGATTTTCATTGATTAAATATCAAAAGCAGAGCCAATTGAAAATAAATTGATATGTAAATTTGTACTTTATTACAATATAGTAAAGATTATTTTTAATTGTTTAATTCCATACAAGTTGTAGCTCCAACTTGAAATGTTTTGGTGACATGAGCATACGACGCGTGGATTTAGAAACCATGGAGGTTGTATTAATGATTAAAAAAATATATATATTTTTAATAATAATAATAATAAAATAAAGCATTTTCACGCTCTTTCCCTACTAGCAGGGTAGACGGAGAGAACTAGAGTGAGGGGTTAAAATATTCTGCTCTCCAGGCATAGCGTGTTGAAGACTGGAGCTAACGTCATGCAAATTTTTCTTTAAAATAACGCGAATAATAAAACCAAATAATTATTATTACATAACATTTTTTTTTTGACATAAAATCTATTACTGTTAAAGGTTTTTTTTTAAATTTATATATTGTATCAAATTCATTTTGTGGAATAATTGTATATTCGTTATGAGGCTGTCGTGGCGCCCGACAGCGCCTGATCGTAAACACGATGGTAGGTTGTGGGTTCTATCCCCACTCAAAAAATGGTTAGTTTTAATTTTTTTCTAATTATTAAATTTTCCTGCCTGTACAAAATGCACCCCATTAAGTTCCGCCTCTCAACACGCAATGTCTCGAATATTCAGAAGAGAGTGTAGAATGAAGTGTCACTAAGTTAACGAAGCTTCACGCTATATCCCGCATACAGCAGGGTAGGTAGAGGGAACCTAGTATTAAGACACTCCTTTCCCCACTTTCTGCTGAATTCTAGCATTGCGTGTTGAGTGGCAGAACTCTACGCCGCGTTTTGCCTCGACATCAGAGCGATGAAATGGAAATATAAACGCGGTCGAGCTTCCTTAAAATAATATACAACGTTTTCTCAACTAAGAATTGAACTTACAGCTATCAAAACACCAGAATTAATCAAAAAACTAAGAAATTCCCATAGAAAATCCTATAGAAAGTCTGAACGACTCTACAGCTTTGTACCGCACTGGGTGGTCGACCACCCAGGCCTGCATTTGAACGAGAATTAGGCGCCGCTACACAAACTGTACTGCAGTACAGGAACAGTGCAGTAATGTATAATATTTACTGTAATATATACATATATACTGGAGGCTGTCTGAGTGTAAATGCGACGGTTGGAAGTTCGATTCCCTCTCGGAATGATGAATGAGTTATCCTCGTTTTGGCAACATCCAACATATCCCGAACATTTGGCGGAAAGAGAGTCTTAAAACTGGGTTCCCTCTGCCAATCAAGTTTTAAGCGTGAAGCTGATAAAAGAAGTACAGAAAGTAGAAAGAGAAAATATCTCTAGATACGCGAATGAATATAGATTCCTTTTGACGATTATTTACTTTAAATAGAGTTTGTATTATTAGCCTTTAATCTTTACAAAATAAGTTTTGTATTGAGGAGACTTCCTGCACTTTCCGTCGAATTTTTGAGATATTGCGTGTTGAGTGGCGGAACTCAACGCCGCGCTTTGCCTTGTTACCAAAACGTCCCCCTGAGGGGGAATCGAACACACAACTGTCGTGTTTCAACATCGTCATTATAACGTTCATGTAACATATAAATAGAAGTCTTTATAATACATACGTGCCTAACTACTTATTCTGTTTTAGGTCGAACGCTTTTTAGTGCTACACGTGTAATACTGTGTCACTGTTTCAGCCTAGTTTCTAAATTATATATATTATTTAAAAAGCAGCTTCACGTTGTATCCCGCATGCAGCAGGATAGGGAGAGGGAACGTTATGTGATATACACTTCATTCCCCACGTATAGTTCAATTTTCTAAATACTGCATGTTGTGTATTCTACGCCGCGCTTCGTCTGTCAAAGAGGAAATTCTAAGTAGGTATATATATAATATTTCCTCTAATTTTGTATGTAACTCACATAGGGATAAATAATTTTATTAAGACATTTTTTAGCTTCATGCTGTGTACCAAGGTCACTTTCGTTCCTCACTTTCAAACGAATTCTGGAGGCTGTATGTTGCGGAACTCAACGCTGCAAATTGGCTTATTACCAGACCGAGGAAATTAAAAAATTAAATAGTTCATTTCCTCGAGTGGGAATAGAATTCACGCTTGTGCTTCTGCACTGCGACTGGCCTCCGAATAATTTAGGGTAAAAAAATTATAAATTTAGGGTAAAAACTAACTAAACCAAATAACTTAGAGCTAATTACACCAAATGATATGCTAATAAAATGCAAAATAACCAAATATTATTCAAACAGTTAAATTTAACTGAAAAAATTAACGGTTTAACGTTAAAGTTAATTAACTAACTATCAAAGAAGGCCGCAAGACGCATGCCTCACACAGTTATGTTGAATAAATACAAGGAATTTCATCATTATTAGCTCAGCATTTCTATTGATTGCTACATAATTAACTTCTAGCGAATTTTACTCGGTCTTATAAAGAAATGTTCACGCTATATGAATTTACGTTATATATATACAAACTTTTATATGCAGTTTCGCCTTCATAGAAAATGTATAGACAGTGTAGTCTATTCCCCGATAAATCGACTTAATATAATATTAGACTCCTATCCTATAGCATAGTGTATAGATATCCTGCATACAGCAGGATATCTATACACTTACCATACATATCTACACATTTAGAATTAATATCTTATCTATATATTTACAATTAATATCTATTAAACTATAAAAGGGGTGGAATTCCCGTTACAACACATTTTATTTATCTTCCCTTACCAGGGTCAGGAAGTATTTTTTTTACAATATCATTGCATTAAATAAAATTGCAGCTTAAAGTTCCTTGGGGTTCCCTCTTAAAGGTGCTTGGGGAACGGACTGTCTTAACTGTGTGAAGTTAAAAAAAATAAGTAACCAATTTAACGTATAAATAATAAATACTTCCTTTAATATATATTAATAACAAGAATATTCACATAACTATTACTTATGAAGAAACGACAAAATAAATCTATAAACCAATATGGTCGTTCATTTAAAGATAATAAAGCGATAAACGTCAAAATGATTTAATTTATTACAAGCCAAGTTTATTAGCATACCTAATAGTTTATTATTTTGTGTTTCCAATGAGATTGATTCCTTGTATTTTCTGCGCTTCACGCTGTATCCCGCACGTTACACATTTTTAGTACGTGTTTACATAAATTGACAACAGATGACCTCTGCTTGCTTTGTAAAGCGAGAAAGTGAAAAAAAAAAATATTTAAAATAATTTTAATTTTATTCTACCCTCATTTTTAACAAGAGCGGCCTTTACCTCCCTTTACCTCCTTCCATCATTTGCTCTAGGATAACTTAGGAAACTAAAAATGAAAAGAAAATAACTTAAGTTAACGTCTGCTCTGCTCCCGACAAAACGCGGCGTTGAATTTCGCCATTCAACAAACAACATGTCTCTGACACAAGGCTCCATTCGCCTATGACCAAACACAAGAAAGTGTTTAAAAAATAAGTAAATATTATTTAACTGTGGATTTTTATATGCCTATATGTAAATTTTTCCCTTAATTTCTATTTTATTTATAACCGGAAACGCATCGGCTACCACCCTTTGATCCTTAATAGACTATAAATACTTCTTAATTGCTCATTTTATTTATTATCTGTAATCAATACCTATTTCGATGGAATTTCTGAGTTATTTCAATATAATAAGGCTTATAATTGCTTAAATAATGTTTCATAAGATATAAAGAGGTAATAACTTCTAATAATTAACCATAATTGCGTACTTACGAAGTATTTGACTGTGAGTAGTAGTGTATTCAATTTCCAGTCTGGTCAATGTTTATATTTGATAAATATTTTTATTTTTAGGCCTTCACGTCGTGGCAATTGGGCCGCGTCTGGACCCCGTAATGAATATAGTACCCAATAAATCTTTACATTTCTTCGCTCTATTTTCTACCAGAACGGCGTTGGGTTCTGCTAATAAACTCTTGGTCCCCTTCGTCTGCCCTGCTATGAGGGAAAAATCGTGAATATATTTTTATTTTCTTTGATTAATTAATAAAAAAAGAAATTGAGAAAACTACTCTGTTGTTATAAAACTTAATACACTTTAAAAATCAAAATAAATCTTATTAAAATTGTGATAAAGTATAAATTGCTATTTTAAGCGAGTAAAGTGAAAACTATTTTGTAACGATTTAAAACGACCCTTAAAATATTTCCCTTAATGTTCAAATTCGTATAAACATCTAACTACCCTCCATATTTCATACTTATGTAATGATTGGTACTAATTATTATACTTAACATTTATTTATTAAGCCAATTAACGGAAAATAACCTTAATATATATAAGAAAAAGGTACATTTTAAGTTAGCACAATATTGATTATATCAGAAATGTCTTCATTAGGCATCGTTGGTGGCATCTTATACAGCTGTTCGAAAAATGTAAGATTTATATATGACTAGCAGACTCAGGCGGCTTCGCCCGCGTGAATCATACGAATATTTATATAATATATTTAATGTAATAATTTTCAGTTTAGGGGTAAATTCTAATAAGCTGTAAAACATATGTCCAATGAAATATTTTTAAGAGTCTGAAATTATTTTTTTTATAAAAATTGGTGACAATTTAAAGATCTTTCCATACAAACTTTACCCCAACCCCGGTTTCATCCCCTCAGGCAAAATATTTTTTACGCGAGTCCACGTTATGTAAAAAAAACATCTGTCTAATATAAATTTCACGTTTCTACTATCAGCGGTAACGGTTGTGCATGCGACTTGCCTCAGTCAGTGGGAACATGTCATTTTATAATATTAATAGATTACAGTGTAGATATGTTTTATCGGTTATTACTAATAGAAAATGTCCAATAACACGCAGTAATTCGAGATGTAAGTAAAAAATTGAGTGTCTTGACACTACATGACACTGTCTATATTTACTTAAAAAGTACTTCGGTTACTGATTGAATGATAGACAAGGCACAGACGAAACTATTTGTTTCAGAAAATTGAAATTTAAACGTATCTAAAATATAAATGTAGACGAGTCGTGGGAGAAGCCTTGCGCAGGCGCACGAAGTGCTCCCGTAAACGCGACTGGTTGTGGGTTTGATCCCCACTCAGGGAAATGAAATATTTATTTCAATTTATATTTTCATATCACTCTACAAAGACAAAGCGCAGCGCTGATTTCCGCCACCTTACATGCAAAGCTTCCAGATTTCGTCGGAAAGTGGGGAAGGGGCTGTCTTAACACTTGATTTCCTCTGCCTATCCTGCTGTGTGTGGGATACAGCGTGAAAACTGATTATATTTTTGAAATATATAGGTACATTTTTTCCGATCCATATGAATTCTAGACACCGTGGTACACATTATTGTACCTCCCAAACGAGCATATCGAACCTACAACCATCGTGTATACAATCAGATATGTTTTATTCAGTTTTTCCTTAGTCTGTCCACTTTGCCCCGCGTCACTCCGGACCTCCCACGCGCACGCTAATTAAGCCATTATAATACCGCTTGCATTTCAAATGTAATAACTCGATAAGTTATCTCCATTCTATACTAATTGTTGATTTTGGTTTTGTTCGCTTTTTATCCCTATCCTAATATATTTAATTATGAATGTAAAAGTGTAATGAAAATGGATTTTTGTTCAACTTTCACGCAAATACTGCTGAACGAATTTAGATGAAACTTCATATATATATATATATACAATTTGATAGAAGAAAGAATATTTTTTTGGTTAAGTTAGATTTTTTTGTATGGTCTACACTAGTTTGATATTGATGGGTCGATAATCTGAACTGATTAGAAAACATTTTAAATTTGTAAAACTCTTTTATTTTATTTCATAGTAGGGTAAGCGGGCGACCTGGTGTTGTGACAATTTTCGTCATATTGGGTGTTGAATGGTGGAACTCAACACCGTGATTTGTCTCGTTATCAAAGCAAGGAAACGAAAATAATTCCATCTCCGAGTGAGAATTGAATCCACTACCATATTACACTGTGCCGCCGCCATGACAGAACTATAATGTTAATAAATATTATACCTATATAACGTTACTTTATTAAAATACTTAATGAACAATTATTTATGTTTTCTCTTTTGTTTCAGGACGAAGTAAGTACGGGACGCGCTCACGGAATGACTGTGAGAAACGATGAATTAATATAATATTTAATTTATTTAAAATAAAACAAGCATTTTAAATAAAATTCGGGGATTGACAGAATTTTATGGGAAATCAGTGTGTGGGAACTCTTTCTCTTTATTTTTTATTCGGACAATTCATAATACAAGTAAAATAATATGTTTATAGTTATTTTTATAGTAATATATAGTATTATAATTTTTATCTATTACCAAATCGGCGAAATTAAATAATTAATTGTCACGAGTGAAAATCGAATCCATAACCGATTTTACTGTCAGACGATGATGTTGTGCCACGAATAGCCCTATTTGCATGTTCTTTCATATTAATTGAATATTAATCTATATTTATTATATAGATTAATATACAATTTCAATAGATTAATATTATTTATGAGTTGTAACCTTTATTTATTATACTGATAATATATTTCAACATAGTTATAGAAATATATATATTTGTTTGGATGTATTGAAAAATAGAAACCGAGCGTTTTTAAAAAAAAACCAGTGTATATGTGATAATATATAACAACAACGTTAATTTTCACTCATTTGGTGCAACAATGTCGTAATTGCATTATCGTAATTTAATATACAAATAAAGACTGTATACATATCCATTACGTATTTATAAATATTGCGAATACGTTATTATTGCACAGAATTATCGATAGAACATAAATTTTATTTACTTAACACTTTTTAATAACACAATCAATATACAGGGTGTTTGGCAGATTCATAGATAAATTGGAACAGATGATAGAGCATGACATTCACAACATTTCCGAAGTCCGAAGTTTTACCGTTTTCGATATATTAATAATTTAATTTTTTTTTTCTAATTATCCGTATTTGCTCAATAAAACACTTGGGAACTTTATTTTGCCTATTTTTACTAAATATTGGTGTTTTTGTATCCTCTGAGGCCTCATTTTTAAAACATGTAATATGAATAGACTAGACGTTTCAAAAACACTCTCACTTTGTTATCTTACAAATTGTACGAAATAAGTGTTATTTGAAATATATATTTTTAAGTTATCCCCAACGTAATTAACTTGAAATTCACTTAAATCTGCCAATCAGCCTGTAGAAATGCAGCAAATATTTATTAAATTAAAAACAGTTACAATATTTATTTTTGAATATTTTGGGCAAAAAAAGATAAAATATTGCTTGATTGCCGCCCTTTTATTTAGTAGTGTTTGCTCAAACAGTTTTAATTTTCAGCTTGATTTTTTTTTATGTGTGTAAAGTAATTAAAATTATTTCATTTAATCTCATCATATAATTTTACTTTAATATTCACTACCAATTTTGAAACATGTTAATCGAAATGTTAAAAATTGCTATTGCTATTTGCAGACTATACCGTGAAGCGTATAATATCGTGCCATGATTATATTATTATATAAAAAATATGTACTAGTAGGCACTCAGCAGGATTCGAACCCCTTAACTCCAATCCCCTAATATCTTACTAATATAACCTTGTATGAACGACACTTAAAAAATGTCATAAAAAGATTTTTAAAATATTTTTTTGTGACCCAGTGGAGCGTGACTCAGAAAAAAAAGATATAAAATTAAGCACCTATAATAGATTTAAGAAACGTCACCTAAAAAAGTGTGAGGCCATCGACCTCGTAATCAATCATCAGGTTAAAGGAAGGAATTTTAAAAGGTTAGAAGTAAAGGTGTAGTTAAATGGTTAGAAACTTTTATTTTGTACTTGTAGGTAGTTAGGGGTTCAAATTTCTTAACAACACTTTAATAAACGTTGTAATTGTTAAATACATATAAAATAAAACTAAAGTATACATGTGTAAAATAAACTGTATCGGAGTAGATTGGGTACAGTACGGTGGACGAGTCATGGCCTGCTTGAGCTAGCTGCAGATAGCTGCTCTAATTATTCTTTAGAAAGTTTTCTTTTTTATGTGTTTGGCAGTTAACAATGCGCAAATATTTGGACAGTCTAACTTTAGGACAGCCACGATTCGTTAACCGTACTGTATGTAGAGGAAATGCGAAAAATAAAGTTTAAGATTAAAATACAATAGAGACCGTAGTGGCGCAGTGGGACAGCCTCTCACTGTTAATGTGGTGGTTCGTCACACAGTCGGAGAAAGGGGAATCGTTATGTTTAAATTATTTTCACGCTCAATATACATTTCGTTGGGGCTAAAATTAAACCAGCTTCACGTTGTATCTGGCACATAGCAGAGGAAATCTAGTGTTAGGACACTCCGTTCCCCAACTTACTGCCAAATTCTGGAGGCATTACGTGTTGAGTGGCAGAACTCAACTTTGCCTCGACACCAGAGCCAAGAAATGGAAATATAAACGTACACCCGTCGCGTTACATTCACACCGCTACACACATTAGGACTAATAAAACATAAAACTAATATTAAATAGTTTTATTTTAATTTTTTGCATGTGTTTGTTTGTTTTGTGTTGTCATTATTTTGTGTATTTTTTATTTGTGTGCTTTATTTAATTTCAGGTAAATTTTCGGAGTCCCCGTGAGGCGGTCGGTGCAATATTTTGACCAATTTTAAAATGAGACAGTAATGTATGAATTGGTTAAGATATTGCATCGTCCGCTTGACGGGAATGCCTGCGGACTACTCTGCATCTGTCTTTGTTTGTGCTTTTTGTGTTTCTGTGTGTGTGTTGTGTTTAAACTAATTGTTAGTGTGTTGTTTTATTTTTTGTGTATATTTTGTTTGATAACTTTATGTAAAATACATCCAGACAAATTTATGATATATTTTATTTATATATTTTTAAATACTAACTCTAATTTTAATCGACTACTTTTTTAATGGGAGAAGTTTCCATGTTCTATAAGTAAAATGTATATTTTTTACTAAATATAATATTATTTATTTTCTATACACTGTATATAAAATAAATAATATTATGTTATTATAATTGTAGGTTAAAAAATAAATGAACTAAATGATATTTATCGAGTACAGTTTGCACAATTTTCTCATTAAGAAATTTTCAATAGTAAGAAAAGTCTTTTGTTTTAAACTTTCTTTCCATCTTAGGTCCTCGCACCAGAAGACCTAAAAAGCCGCCAGGAGACGGAGGTTCGGCAGATGAGAAAAGACCTAGAACTGCATTTTCTGGCCCTCAGCTAGCTAGATTAAAGGTTTGTACACAATTTTGTATCTTTTTTGTTTTTATTCAAATTATAAAGTTTGTAAGGTCTCTTATAAATCACTGCTTAAATTTACATATTTGAAATATAGTAAACCTTCCACAAAATTAATTTCATGTGACACAATCCAAAAGCAATTTTCCTCCAAATGACGATAGAACTCTAGACGACACCAGTAGTGAATCAACCAAATATACCACATAATATTTTGATCTAAAATCACAAAAAAATTGTCAACAGCACGAATTCGCAGAAAATCGCTATCTAACAGAAAGGAGAAGACAGTCCCTGGCTGCGGAGCTAGGTCTGGCTGAAGCCCAAATAAAGATATGGTTCCAGAATAAACGGGCAAAGATAAAAAAGGCATCAGGACAAAGAAACCCATTGGCATTACAACTCATGGCCCAAGGCCTTTACAATCACAGTACGATACCCTTGACAAAGGAAGAAGAAGAACTAGAAATGAAAGCAAGAGAAAGAGAACAGAGTCGACAGTAAAGTGCGTACTTAGTTTGTTCGTTTGTTTGTTTAACTGATATCTGAGAGGTGAAGTGAAGGTAAAGTTTTTTGTATAGTATAGAACTTATATTAGATTTTGAATTTAATGACACATATTTTGGGTTTAATCAACTTATAGTTACAAAAACCATTTAATTTTTGTAACTATAAGTATTTACATATAAAAAAATATAGCGGAAACTCGATTAACCAGGCTAATTGTTTTCGTTAAGCATTCGGATAATCGAAAATCCGAATAATCGAATCTATAAAGAAAAGCTGGTTTTGTGCATATGTTAATGCAAAATTGTTATATGTCTATTAAAAGCAACAAGTACATATCGACGAAAATCAACGTTTACTAAGAAATTATTAACATTTTCCAACATACGATTTATATACATATAAGTTGCGTACGCACTTACGTCTATTATATTTTCTTAGGTTTCATTGAAGGAGGTTGTATGAAATAATAATCGCTGTTGATAGTCCGGATAATCGCGAATCCGTATAACTGGGGGCGGAATAATCAAGTTTTTACTGTACAATAAATCTGTAAACACCACCTCTCAGCGTAATATAAGACAAACAAACACAATTTAAAAAGTATCTAGTTTCTAGTGTAGGTGGAAATTCAGATCTATATCTAGATATTAGTTCAACATAACAACTAAATGGTAGATTGTAGGCAACTTCTACAAAACAATAAATACAATTGTGGTTATACAGTTAAAATATTCATGACAATTCTAGATCATATTTCAAGGAGGCTATTTGTTATACTTAATGTACTAAAAAAGAAAATAAAAAAAATATTTGACAGATCTGACGTTTGACAAATCTTAACCGTATTGTTTTTTTAAATATACGCTATATATAAAAATATATATAATTTTTTTGTTTTTTTTTTTTAAAAAAAAGCTTGTCATGTTGATATTGTACATATGAATACTGATTAAAGGGTTTGAGCTAAATAATTTCATAATATATGTATATACAATACATTAATTATTTTATTCACAAAAATACTTTTTTTTATGTATAAGGTAAAGGATTCAATGCATAGTAATTTTTACATTGTTATGTGATACACAGAATTTGTATATTATAGAAGATATGCAAAAATAACAAAAGAAATAAATTTTCTACTGAGATATTTTAATTTTATTTTTTTAAACAATTTTTATTAACAAAATAATGCCAGGCAAAATGTCTCAGCCTTTTAAAAAAAACTAAAATTATTAACCAAAATTATTTTCTGTTTTTTTTTTTTAAGTTTACAGTTGAGTCCTTTTTCTTGTAAATTAATATGATGATTTGACAAAAAACAAAAATAATTAAAATATATGCAGCAATTGCTGCTTATGATAACGACATCAATAAACTATTTCATTGCTCTTTCCTTATCATTTAATGACAAAATTATATCGTTAACTTTATAACAACTTGTTAATTTCAGATATTTTATGTAAATATGTATTAATTTATACACTCATTGACTTTTAATGAACATTTATTGTTGTATCATCATTTTCTAATCTTGCCATCATTAAAATTATAAAAAGTTAATATAAATCATTAATAAGCAATTCATTATTTTTATTCTTCAGACAATTGTTTGCCATGAAATGATTGTGGGCTGAAAACATTTTCTGTTACACTTTATGAATACAGAGTGATTTGTCTCTATTCAAGGAGAGACGAAAATATTATAAAAATATAACGCATTTCATTTGTAAAATAACAATTTTTAGATGTAAATATTTAATTAATCAGTTCTAATGATAATTATTTTTAAGTTATTTATTGTGCAATTTAGCAGTATTAGTTGGAAAGACGTATTGACAGTATTTTTAAGTGTCATGTTTCTTTTTTCTTCTTTTTTTTTTAATTAATCTGATATTAATATATCTATTTTATGTGGACTTAAAAATATTGTCGATATATGAAACTAAGTAGCGATTTATAAAAAAAGAATTAAAAACCAATTACAAAATGAGCTTTTTTGTTTTATTTTTAAAAATTAAGTATTTAAAAGAGTAATTGTTGATTTAATATAGTTGCAGGCTCTACTCAGCAGAACTTGTTTACTAGCCAGTGAAGGGTGGTAGTGACATGTTCACGATGAATTCATTAAAGATATTATAAATTTGAATCTACACATCAAATTTCACTACATGAATTCTAAATACTATATACTAACTGTGACCTCTCTCTAAGCTCAATTATAATGTGAAAAAATAAACAAATATACATCGAAATAAATGAAAAAATAATAATAAAAACAGTACAACTACATCCAGTAGACAAGGCGTAGCGTTGCGTGAAATAAATATTTACTAATATATTTAGATTTTCATGTTCTGGTAACGAGGCGACCAGAATATGAAAATAAGGCAAAAAATAGTGGGAACGGAGTGTCTTAACATTAGGATCTCTCTGCCTGGGTAGGCAGAGAGATACACACACATCCTCTGATTGCCACTATGACAGTAAGCTTAAAAAATTAATGCAGCATAAGCGTCAAGCTTTAAAAATAATGACCAAAATTATAATATTTCAGTAACGTGTTATTAATTTGTTTAACTTTTTCTATAAGGACAGACTGGCTTACCGCTATATTATTCTGTATAAGTTTCAAAAGAATCGAACCCGCGACCCTTTAAAATGTATAAAATAAACACGAAATTCAAATTACATTCCTACCCCTTGTTTTAGAGGGGTGTGGACAATTTTATTTGAAGTTTTCGGTATTTTTTATTGAAATTCTTGCGGCGGCGTGACGAATCGGCTTTTATCAATGTTTTTAAAAGGGTGCCCCTTGAACTTTATTAAAGATTGCCAGTGAGAGGGGCGTGCAAACACTTGCTATGGCCGAATTGAGTTTGTTTTTAGTTTTAATTGTGATTTGAACCTGTGATCTTATAATCGTAGATTATAGAATTAGGAAAATATTTGTTAAGCTGCACAAGCTTTACTTGTTTATATATAATATATTTGTTATCAATTATTTAAAATTTCATGAAACCGATATGGTAAATCATTTGACGTTCAAAAAATTGAGCGTATAGTTATTATTTTGAAAAAAAAAAAACACCGAGAAGAGAATATATATTTATAGAATTAAATACTGAAATTTAACTCAATTTCTAATATGGCAAGAAGAGAAGTTTGTTACTAACTTACTAAATAATTTAACAGCGTTAAGTTCCAACACACCTCAATTTCCAATAAGCTAGCAATAATAATTCTAATTCGCTTGCTTATTTTTTTATTTAATTGAAATATAAAGATGTCTGTGTTGACGGCGTTAAGTTTCAAACGCATAGTGTCTCAGTTACGGGCGGAGAACAGAGATATGAGACTGAGAGTTAAGTGAAACAGAAAGTCAATTTAACAATTCGAATGGCGTCGCGAATCGATCCAACGAAATTGCCTGTAAGAAAAAAACAGTTAATTTAAGCTGTAGGGCGTTAGAAATACCTCTTGCAAGGGTGGGTTTATATAGCTTTGGAGAGAAAAAGAGGAAATTAGGCTTTACACTGTATCCCACATACAGCAGGGTAGGCAGAGGTAACCTTGTATTAATTCATTCCGTTCCCCTCATGCCACTCTACTTTCAAGACGTTGTGTGTTGAGTGGCCGAACTCAACGTCGTTTATTGTCTTGTAAGGGGAAAGAGGAGAAGGAAAATATAACATTAATCTATTCCCTCAGATGGGAATCAAATCAATAAACGTCGCGTTTACAGTCACACGCAGTGTCTATGCGCCACAACGGCCTTACGAAAAGTTAAAGTTTTCTAACTTAACTTTACTTAACTTGACGCTGTATCCGGACGTGATGGTCAGAACGGAGTGTTAAACGGTACAGTCTCTACATACCTCTTTTGCCTCATCTACTCTCATCAATGCCTCCAGAATTCGGCGGAAAGTGGGGAATGTCTTAACACTAGGTTCCCTCTGCCTACACCGCTCTCTGCGGGATACAACGTGAAGCTGAAGTAAATAACATAGAAATGCCACTATTATCAGTCCTACGCTAAGTCTCGAAATCACAAAGATCGCAATTATAGCTAAAAATTGTTTAATTATATAAAAGGCGGCATGTAAACCTATTCAGAGATTCCCTTAACATTCCTCGACGGGAGTGGCCCCGTCTACACTATATTTCGTAAGGGCTCTACGGGAGTAAAAAACGAGATTTTTCAATGGGTTTCTTATTTAACATGTTGATAGAGGTACGAGTACTAGGTTCGAATCCAATTTATACCGATGCTAAAGTTGAACAGTGTGTTTGCATGAGCTGCCGCAGTGGGCTTTTCTGCGGTGGTAGCACTATAATATCAACACGGTATCGAAAATTGGGCAGTGCCCACAATGCTAAATGCGTGATACAGCGTGATGCAAACTTAAAAATATTATCAGATTTAAAAAAAAAGTAAGAAAGGAAAGAATAAATAGTCTCACCGTTCACCGATCGGTACTCATTGCCTTTACCGTTAAGATTTATATGAACAAGTTAAAGCGAGCCGCAATAAACATTTATATAACGCAAATTAAATGAAACCTAGGTTTAATTAAAGTGGACTAATTAAGAAAAATCTCTGTTCAGTCTAATTGAACTTTACAGTGCGTCTATTAGCGCGATGGTTGTGGATTCGATTCACGTCAGAGATATTAAATAATGAATATTTTCAATGTACTCCACCCGTTTCCCGTTTTCTCGATGCATTTGGTGTTGAGTGGCGGGACTTACCGCCGCGTTCCACCTCTGTCTGTTATCCCTTTGCCTATGTACATGTTGCAGCGTGAACCTAGAAAATTATTTTTATTTATTTTTCATACAATGTGTCAAATTATGTAAAAACATTGCAAGGTGACACACGTAACTTAACGCCGCCAAACAACGCATAATTCGTGAAACTATATTGAAATACAATAAATGCTACCTGATTTATGATGTATATATATTTAGTAAAAATTCATTTTATTACTTTTTACTCGCGACGTTACTCGCGAATTCTTAAAGAAATTCGTATTGAATACTATCGTTCTTGTGACAACTGATCCAGCGGCGCACGCATTGATAATACGACGACCATTTATTATAGTTAGAATGACTAATAATTCAAAGTAAAGTTGAGCTTTCCACTCGAACAAAATGTATGGAAATAGAGGCCAATACTGAACGGTCGTTTTACAGAGATCGCTTCGTGGGTGGTCAACCATTTTTATTCCGTCAAAAGATCATTCACCTTACGCACCTGTAGTTAGCTTTTTTATGTATGAAAAAATATTTTTACAGATGTTTTATTGTAAATATAATATATAAAATAATGTTGACATTACTTGACTGTCAATGCGATGGTGGTGGGTTCGATTCAATCTCGATTTTCTGTTGATTTGTGTCATTTCCCCGGTGATAGACAAAGCGCGGCGTTGAGTTCCATCACTAAATGCAATACCTCCAAAAAGCCTTGGATGCTTCAACGGAGTGTCGTAACACTAGATTAATGTAAAAGAAGAGAAGAAAATACTTAGCATTCTAAGAGTTCACTATGAGGGTGACCATTGCATTGCAGTGTGAGGAGGCTTGTGGCTTCCGATACAAGTGTACATTTTTGATTATAATTTTTTTTCAAACATTAGTTTAATGCTGTTAGCTCTATTGAAGTTTACAGCGATGTCTGGTGGGTAGGGAAGAGTATGCTGTTCTCAAGAAAGTGCAAGTACGTAGTAAGTAAGTGTAGGTGTAACAGGCCTCCTTTGAATACCTATTAACGCTCAGTTCACTTTCAGAATGAAATAATATCACTTAAAATGTATAAAAATTGCGAAAAGCAAAGCGAAATTTATTAACACTAGGTTCCCTCAGCCTACCATAGTGTACCTATTTGGGATAACACAGTATAAAAACTAATTAAAAAAAAAAATTCGCCACTCAACAATCAACATCTTGAAAATTGGAGGAAGAATATCTTGAAAATTGGGAGCCGCTGATAACAGGATATACAGTGGGAACCTAGTGTTAAGACATTGCTCTCGCATGTACTACTTAATTTTTAATTTTCTAAATAACTTTTTTTATAAAAGCGCATTGACAGCATATTTATCTTACAAAACACTCACTGTGCCTATCCTATAAATCAATAATTTTCACACTTTAAATTTTTGTGTACAGACATCTCTTTTCTACGGAACCAGTAAGGAAATAAACAAAATTTAATCATGGCGCCATGTCAATACAGAAACTGTAATAGAAAAGAAAGAAATTATAATTTTTTATCTTAGAACTTTTACTTTAAAATTCATTTTCCTTTATCTTTCCATTGTTTTGAACTATAAATAATTATAATTAGTTAAAAGCTATCGATCGCGATCAATACGTAATATGTTTTTGTAAATAGCTCACGCGCGTGTAGGGTTGTCAACTTTTGTATAAAATTAGACATGGCGTTAAAATGGGGGTGGGGGGGGGGGGGGGGTGTTGGGTTGAGGCCATCCCAGAATCATAACCCATATAAGAATTTGAAAAACTTAGCCTGAAAAAAGACTTTCATATAAAAAGATCCCTTCAAGCGCACCAAGAACCCTAGACAATATCTGTAGAAATCAAGATATACTGATTTGAATGACATAATAAACGCCACAATCTCTTTTGCCAGAGCTAGGAAATGATAATAATTTATTTCTCTGCGTGAAGTTTGAATCTACTACCGTCGCGTTTGCAATCAGATCCTGTTCTACTGCACCACAATGGCATGGACATTTTATTTTAATGATTAGTTAGACACAGATGTTAACTATTTAGTATTTAATAAGAATTTCAGCATTACATTTCCACGCGTACCTGAGAGCAATAAACTCTATATACAAACGGACATAATGTACAGACAAATGGAAACAAAGTGATTCAGATAAAGGCAAAGGTAGATTTAGTCTATGTCTATCTTTTTTTTTCTTTTTGACCTTAAAAAGCATACTTATTTATATTAAACCATAAGGCGGATAAGACAAAGCGTAGCATTCAACTCCGTCATTCAAGACGCCATGTCTGGATGTCTCAAAAATTGGACGATACGTAGTGTCTTAACACTAGATCCCCTGTGCCTTCGCTGGCATATGCAGGATACGGTAAGAAGTTAAAATAAAAAAACAAATTAAATTAATAAAATATAAAGTTACCACGGCCAGCCCTGCTCAAAGAGAGAGCGTCCGCGCAATCTATCAACGGCACACATAACAAGCAAACAAAAACAAACGACCGGCGCGTGGGTGGTCGGCGCTCGCGAATATATCAATTTACAATTTTGATCATTATAATATGGCCAATTGTGATACGAGTGTGTCGACTAACGAACTGAACGCGGCGGCGATGCTCTAATTAAATAATTTTTATCCGCTTCACCTGTATCCCGCACACAGCAGGGTAGGCAGAGAGAGCCTCGGTGTGTTAAGACACTCCGTTCCCCACTTTCCGCTGAATTCTGGAGGTATTACGTGATCAGTAGGAAGGTGAGGTATTGTGTGGCGGAACTCAACACTGCTCAACACCAGAGTGAAGAAATGAAAATATCCAATTAAATAAATATTTCATGGAGGTATAGTGGATTACTACGTGATATAATAGCCCATATCATAATATAATAGCTATAGCCCATAACCTTTCTCGATAAATGGACAACACAAGACGATTTCTTCAATTGACATCGATAGTGAGAGATTGGCGCGTTTATTATCGCATATAGCACAGGGTATGTAGGGGAAACGGGTTAATACACTAATTCATCCCGTGTCGCTCAATTTTCCAGACATTGAGTGTTGAGTGACGGAACTTAACCTCGACACCCTCGGTGTTGTTACCAGAGCGAGGATATGAAGATATTAAAAATTCGTTCCCACGAGTGGGAATCGAACACACAATCGTTGCGTTTACAATTACACTCTAACTCTGTAAAAACTATTAACAAATATAATTTTAGTTAAAGAGTATTTTAAGTGTACAATATCATCTAAAATTAATTAATCATAAAGAACCGCATCAAAATGGTTTCTACAGTTTCTTGTTAACGCCGCAGTACCTCAGTGGAGAAATCGATTAATATTTAATTACTTTTAACGTGATTGACGTGAAAATTTTAGTTCGATTGTTTTGCTTTTGTTGATAAAAAAAAGGAAATTTTTTCTCGTATATTTGTATATAAAATAAACCTAGGGACCCAACACGGCGTCCTCCCCATATGTATATATATATAACACCAATAACCTTCAAAGACACCTATAGGTACTAACTCAGTGTAAACCAATTCACAATATTTATACTTTTTTAAATATTTTTTTTGCAACTTTCAATAATTATTGACTTGTGTTTATTAGGTGTAGTCTCGGTTGTTCCCACATTGAACATGCTTGTAGCGTATGCAAGGCAGTATCCTCTTAGCTCTACGCCCGACTGACTTGCCGGACGCTAATGAGCTCCCTCCACCACGACATCATATACGTTAAATCAGTGTATATTTATAACTCAAGGACGCGAGCTGACCTGTTGCCCTTTTGACAGTTGACACATTGCAGACTATATTTGACAGTTGACATTTTTTAGTAGGATAGTCTCCTAATTATATGGATAAAAGCTGTCACGACACCTGTCAAAATGAGATATCTGTCAAACTATCGCAGTAATTGATCTAACACAGATTCAATCTATGGTTATTCAATGTCGTTTCTGTATAGATACTGATTAGCTTATTTAGATCCACGCATTTTCGGTATAATTCCGTCGACACATTGGCAAATGTATGCCTGTTACCAGAGCGAAGAAAGGATAAGTAATTCAATCCGCCAATTGGAATTAGAACCCACAACCGTTGTGTTTAAAGTTAGACGTGGTGTCGCTGGACCACGGCGACCTCCAAATACGATTATTAAGTTTAAGATGACATGCGTTTGATTACACGCAAGTGACTTATGGCCGGGTCACATTGGATGCTATATTTTTCCTAACTATCTAATAGCAAGAGGCCGTCGTGGAGCAGTGGCACAAGGGTGTCGCCCGCAAACGTATCGGTTTTGGGTTCGATTCCCATTGGAGGATGTGAAATATTTATTTATGTTTATATTTCCATTTTTCTGGCTTTGGTGTTAAGGCAAATCGCGGCGTTGAGTTCTGCCACTCAACACGCAATGCCTCCAGAATTCGGCAGAAAGTGGGGAACAGAGTGTCCTAACACCGAGGTTCCCTCTACCTACCATGCTTCTACGGGTTATTATCTTTAACTTCACGCTGTATCCCGCATATAGTAGGATAGGCAGAGGGAACGTAAAATAAAGATGATTCGTCCCCCCTCAATGCTCAATTCAAAAAAAAACTCAACGCCTCGCTTGGAGCTCGGTACAGCGTGGAAATCGAATTCACGACCGACACGTGACCGTAGTTGTCACAAAACACAATTCTACGGATATAAACCCACGACCTATAACTCAAATTAATTGTGACAACTGAACCACAAGGGCGTGTTAATTAAAACACATACACAATATCAAATAACCAAATTAAAAATTCTCATACATTATAAGCGACTAAATCAAAATGCGATCTGACAAAATCACTTTGAGACCGTAAAGCGGAATGACCTTAGATCATTGATCGATTAAAAAGTTAAGAAAAAAAATATTTTTTTTTATTAAATGTTGTGTGTGCGTGTGTGGTGCGTGCGTGTGTATGTGTGTTTTTTATTAATAAATATTTGACAGGTTACTGTGTTTGTCGATGACATGTTTATTAACGAAACGTCACGTCGAAAGGATAAAGTCGTTTTATTCTTTGTATTTGTATCTTTTCTATGATATACATATTTTTATACAGTCAATGGGAGATATATGTTTTTGAAAAAGTTCACCACGCAATGACTCGCAGATCGATCGATCGGAGTACAGTATCACTAGGCTAGGTGCTCTCTTTAGCCATCTTATTTTATTTCTTTTTTCTTCTTCTCTTTTTACGGCTACGCCTCCTAAGTGGGGATTCGAGTGGGATATGTGGGACTCATGAATCGACAGATGTAGGCCGTCCACACTACCCACTAAAACCTTATTGTGCCTATGGGCGTATCTAGAGATATTTTCCGGGATCTGTACTTTAGCTTTGAAGAGATGTGTTCATGTAAAGTTATTTTTTAAATTGTTCAGGGTTGTTTTTTGTTTGTAAAATTTTTTGGGGTGGGCACGAGATTATTCTGGGGTGGGCATGGACCAACCGACTCTCCTATAGTGTGCCGTGGATATGGAAGTCGAGAAAGTCTTCTGTGACCCAGGCCTGTCTTCCGTCAGGAAAGAAAAGTGTTTTTTTTTAATGAAGTGGAGGTTAAACACTTAACAATGTGCATTTAAACTTCCATATGCATTTATTTTTATTTCAAACATTAATAATCGCATAGGTACACCACATATAACATATAATATTATATATATTTATAAAAATAATAATAAAAAAATATTTTTTTCATAATAATTAAATCAGGTTTTTTGGCGGGTAAAGAAATCACAACATATGCGTGTACTGCGTTATGGTGCTGGACCACACACGACGCTGACGCTAGCTGAGTAAGGATATACCTAAATGTATATAAAGTACATTGAATTTTCTTTTATACTTTCACGCTGTATCCCGTATATAGCAGCGTATGCAGAGGGAGAGATTGCTTGTTAAGTTGTAGCATTTAAAATGTTTTGTCTTGTTAGAGATCCATGATCGTCACCTTCATAGGTTCCGGTGGTAAAATTAATTTGTAATTTTTAATTTGTAAAAAACTGATATTTTAATTTTGTTAATTTACTTCAATGAAATGGATAGATAAAAATGGTAAGAAGTTATTAGCTTTTTAATTACATTTAAAAAAAGGTATTGAGTTTAAATATTTTCCTTATTTTTATTTGATATAAAAATTAATGAAGGATAGATTATCGAATATAAAATTGTAATATAATTGTTTATAAAATATGCAATATACAAAAAAAGAACGAATATAATTAAAAAATCTTCAATATTCTGTAACAAAAGTTATAAAATTCAATTTAAAAAATATCTACTACAGGTACATCCACTCAACGCTACGGGAGCTCTAACCGGTATTATCAATAACACTAATGGTTGAACCCGGCGTTGTACATACAGCATCTGACTGTAAACGCGTTGTGGATTCGATTCCTACTCGGTGGAATGAAATATTTCATATTTTTACTCTGGTGACGAGTTGAGTTTATTTCCGGCACATAACAAGAAATGCTTTGAAAATTGTGCGGTGTGTGGGGTTCAGAGTGTTTCAACACTAGATATTCGCGGGATACGGCGTGAAAATATGTGATTGTAGACACAATTGTCGTGAGTTAGACCTCCATTTGAAAGTGTGAAATAAAAAATCCCGTTTATTCTCATTCCCTCTTACAGAATCTATATAGGCAGAATTTACCTGGAAAATGAATAAATAAATATTTAATTTCTTCCAGTGGGAGTCGAACCCACATCCTGTCGCTGCAGGAGCATGTTCGTGCACCTACGCCACTACGGCCTTATTGAGGTAAAACGTAACATTTGTACCGTTCCTATAGGAATTTAAGGAAATCCCCTGTTAATAATCCCCTCCCCTCTTAATACTACACTCTCCGTGAAACCTATTTAACAAATTCCAGCGTTGTACGCCGCATAATTTTGCCTGTGCGCTGTCTGTCAGCCATTTAGTAATTTTTATACATATAGGTATTGTAGCGTTTTTGGCACCGATATAGATGTCCATTATGGATGCGGGTTCGGTTCCTACTCTCGGGTAAAAGGTTTTATTTAAATATCGGTGAATTATTAATAATAATTTATAATGTCTTTGTAAAAGTAAGGAGATTGATTCTTATAAAATATCTATCTGGTCTTCCAACGAAAAACACTCACTAGTTTCAAAATAACGAATGCTTAGGGCAGTTGGTGAGTGTTATAAGAGATTTTTCCTTATATTCTATTACTTTTCGCCGTTCACGCCGCTCTTTATCTATCTACTGACCAGACCACATACTAGAGCACTGACTTGAAGCTCTTTTTAATGACAGATAAACATATCTTAAAAACTGACATCGATTGTTTAAGTATAAGATCGATCGTTAAAACGTGTCTCACAGTCTCTACCTACCCTACTTTATGCGGGGCATAGAGCATAGAGCCAAAACCATCAAATATTGTTTTTGTTTTCAGCTTCACGCTGTATCTCGCTCGCAGCAAGGCAGGCAGAGGGAACCGAGTGTTAAGACACTCCGTTCCCCACACATCCTAATACGTTCCTTAATGGTTCCTAATCGAAATATATTTTTTGTTATTTACAGAACGAAAATGATAATTTTTTGAGCAATAAAGAAAGTGTTACACTATTTTTAAATATTTTTTTCAGCTTCAAGCTACATCCCGTATGTAGCGTGACGTGCGAGGGTAGGCAGAGGGAGCCGAATTCTGGAGGCATTACGTGGCGGAAATCAACGCCAAACCAACGCCACTTTGCCTCGACAATAGAACGAAGATATGAAAATATTCTATTATTATAATATTTCATTCCCTTGAGTGAATCCGAACCTAAAATCTGTCGCATTTCCAATTACACTTGTGCCTCTGGGCCACGACCGGCCCTAATTTCATAATTTATAGTAGTAAGTTTGATTACTTATTAATGTATAAGCTATTCACTCTAGTATAAGTTTTTAACTCTCACTTTCCGGACAAATGCGTAGAGATATGTATTTTAAATTGGTAAGACCATCTGGTACTTTCTATACTAGAGCGGGGTAGTGAAAATAATTCATTCCTCAGAATGGGAATCGAACCCACAACCATTGTTTAACTGCGTGTGACTATAAACTTATTTTTTAAATATTGTAAAAAATATTAAAACTTAATTTTTTTGTCTTGTTTTGATTGTTTGTAAATTTATAACAATAATATTATATAATATTATAATTAGACGAGGACCTGTGGACGTTTTCAAGCAAGGATGACACAAAAATTGCGCGAGAAAATATCGCTCCAAAATGAGTATTTAATATTATTGACTAAACTTTAGCTATGGATATTTCAGATAAGAAATTGTGGGTTCGATGCCCGATGAAATATTTAATATTTTCATTTCTTCTTTCTGATGTGGAGACATTAGCGGCGCTGAGTTACGTCATTCACCACACAATGCCTCTAGAAATCGTCGGAAAGTGGGGAAAGGAGCGTCTTAACAGTTAACACTACGTTACCTCTGCCTACCCTACTGTGTACGGTATACAGCGTGATTCAAAAAAAATTAAACAAGCGGGCGAAGCCGCGACCTGGTCCGCTGATCTTACATACAAACACTATTAAAATATAAACGAATAATTATCTATAAAACATTTTTATAAAGCAACACTTATCGGACGTCACTCAAATACGACGAGGCGTTAAACTAACACCGATACTGACGATTGTATGATGTTGAATTTGTATGGATTACTATTGTGAGAGGATGGATAAAGTGATTTAGTGTCTTAGTGACCTAGTGACTCAGTTCTGTGCTCTACACTTTAGTAGCCAAGGCTTGTAGGTACTGTTTGTTATTCCTTTTTTTAGATTTTGTGTGTCTCGCTAATAGAGCGAGTAAATGAAAATAACTGATTGCCACAAGTAGGGATCGAACCAATTATCGTCGCGTTTACAGTCAGACGGTGTGCTCAGCACAGTGACACTACGGACTCGACGAAAGCGAAGCTAAAAACGTATATGAAAATAAAAAAATAATAAAATTAAGACTATGTTGAGCGGCGAAACTTAACGCTGCGTTTTATCTTGTTACCAGAGCGTTGTCAATGTATTATAAGTAATTAATTTCCCCGAGGAGGAACCGAACCCATAACCGTCGCGCTCACACTGAAATTAATAAATATAATTTTATTACGAAATCTCTTCCCGTATGTTTTCAATTAAAATAAGTCAAGTACAATCGTATCGAAAAATGTATTACTTGTGTAGCGCAATGTGATAGATTGATACTTGGTGTGGTGGTTTTGATACTTTAGTAATTGTTTTTGTATTATTATTGTTTATTTATGCATTTAAATTGTTATGTTTTTCTAAATTTATTTAAATGTTTTAGAAATCTTATTATATCTTATTAGCTTAACATTTATATTATTATAAAAAAACGCAATGACAATACATTTTTTTTTTGCAACTAAATTTAAAAAATATGTGTAAACAAATATTTAAATTTGACTAATTTATTCATAAACTGATACTTTATTATATATTAATCCATTAAATAAAACACAATTTCTAAGAAACATCCCATCTCGCTTATCAATCATCAACTTATCAATCATTAAAATATTAAAACTAAAACCTAGATCTCAATTTAAAAAAAAAACAAAATAAAAAAAAAAAACTAAACGATCAAGACTAATAATGAGTCAAAAGAACATGAATACCGCTTCAACTTGGGTGGTCCTGGCTATTGCTGTTTCACTCTAACGTATAACATTTGAATATATCTATCTCGATCGCACGTACCAAAGATTATCCAAATAAGATGCGACAATATCTATTATTGATAATTTAGATATATCAAATGGTTGTTGAATTAGATTAGAATTAAATTGTTATAAAGTGAGTTGATAATATTTTAAAATTATTTTGTTGTGTTTATACTGTGTATTATATAGTTTCTACGGTTCTAAGGTATACGGTTTGTTGTGACTGCGGTGTTTGTGGTTGATTCATACTAGTTGATTGCATTCAAATTGTATATAAAAGAAAGTAGTTCAGTTCAGTTCTCTCCTTATAACAAAGCGGCAATGGCATTTTGTATGGAGATAAAGAGTCAATTGGCAGGTAAAAAAATACAAAACTACAGCAGTACAAAAATCATGTAAACAAGAGATCCAGTAGAGGAAAGCTTATTATATGAAAATAACACATCCAAAATTTTAAAAACAAATAGTTAAAAATGACATTTTTAAAGGATGCAGAAAAATAAACTAAAAGTAATTTGTATATTTTTTGTAGTTACAAATTGTACAAAAGTTAGTTAGATCAAAATCTAACGTTGGGCTTATAATATAAAGTAAAATTAAATAGAAGGCAAACATAACAAATGTATTTGTCAATGCCTCACTCATTACAATAATATTTATAAATCAATACTACACATAAACATATTCCGCCCATCACATCTACGTATTTATTCTGTGCATTTCACCTTTTATCGTTAGCCTTTTTATGCATCTGTTCCGTTCTCACCTGTAAAATTGATATATTGGCATCTCTTTCATACATGTGACGTCATTAGCGAATTTTTCAACACTATTATTATGAAAAATATTTGTAATAAAGGGTTTTTTCATATTGTTAAGAAAATACATATATGTAGATTCGATTTCCACTCGGGGTCATTTCCTTGCTCTGGTGAAAAATCGAATTCCGTTCACGCGCAATGTCTCGGATATTGTGCGTTGCATAAGGAACAGTGTCTTAATACCAGGTGCCCAGGTTCCATCTGCTTACCCTGGTACCCTACACTATGCGGGGGTCTTCCTATAAATATATATCTACTTATAAATAAATATATCTTATTGAATGATATAATGATAATGAGCAAAAAACCACTAATAATAATAATAAAACCAGTAACTCCGTTCCTTACTTTCTAAATTTGAAAACATTGCATGTTGAGTGGCGGAACTCAACGCCGCGCGACCAGAGCGGGAAAATAAAAATACTATTTTTCAGTATATTTTTCACATATAAAATACGATAATTTATGTAATAAGTTGATCTATATGTATAAGACGAACGCACAGGCGTAACCGCTGTGCGTAGAAACGTGAAAACGTGCGTTGATAGTTTATATGGAAAATGATTTAAATCGCCACTGATTTTTATAAAATTTGAAATTCAGACTCATAAAAATAATTCATTGAACACAGCAACCTCTGTGGGTGCAAATAAGCAGGCGAAGCGGCGCGCGTCCGCTAGTTAATTAATAAATATTTAGCACCTAATTATTTTAACATTCAAGTATACCTAATGAGAAATAGATACTTATATCAAAATTTAGTTTTTTTCAGTCTGGAAAATAAATTATTTTCATTTAACCATCTTGAAAGAGCAAAGAGCAGTATCAAACTACTAAACTCAAAAAGCGCTATTCCGAAATTTGGATGACACTAGATTAACACTAGATTTCTTCTGCCTACCCTTCTGCAAGAAGGGTGTACCTACAGAACCTACAGAAGGGTGTTCTGTTTACCGGGATAAAAAAAAAGATAATGCAGGAAAAAGAAACACCGCAAAGCTGATTTAATTTGATTTGAAGTATAAATAGTAATTGTAACAAGTTCAATTCCGCCACTTAACACTAGGTCTCCAGATATCCTCCACCTACACTGCTGCATGCATGTGCGGGATGCAGCGTGAACCAAGTAAAAATCAAAGATCACGATAGTAGGGAACTATAAGTACACACTAATTGCTACTAATTTACTAACTGTAGCATGTGTGTATTAGCTTTTAACGTTCGAAACTATTTTTGAATTGATTTTTTTTTTTTTTTTAAATTTCACGCCATATTCTATATGGAGGGTAAGCGAAGTCACCTAGCGAAGAACGGAGTGTCATAACACTAAGTTCTCTCTGCCAATATTCCCTATATGCGGAATACAGCGTGAAGCTAAAGAAGAGAAAGGAATGAATTGGAAAAGAGGAACTAGTGATTTGATAAGTTCTAAGTCTTTAAACGATGGTTGTGGGTTCAATCCTCACATAAGAAAACGAATTATTTTCTTTTCCAGAAAATCCAGAAACATAGTCTCATAAACCTAAGTTTGTAATTTCCTAAAAAAAATCGTGAAAAAACGAGAAAACAATATAGCTTTCATTTCAACTTCCACGACTAATATTACAGTGAATGATTTAAAACGAAGTTATGAAAGATTTGTTTGGGATACGTCATCGGTACTTTTACAGTAGATACGGTCGACGAGTCGTGGCCGCCATGAAATTAGACGGCTGCGCGTGCGCATATTGATTTTAGGATTTTTCATACATATATTATTTTCATTTTCTTTTCGAGTGCAAAATGCGCAAAAATTTTGAAATCCTAACTTCAGGACGGCCACTAGTCGTCGACCACACTATACTTTTATATAACTTTCCTTTTCATTCCTGGTAAACATTCTACTGAATAGGGCTACAGAGCCTGACACTGATAGATAAAACTATAAACCTGGAAATTTGTTTTGGTCGAACGTAATCTCAGGAACTACAACTTCAAATTGAAGAATTGTTTTTGTTTATCGAGGACGGTTCTGTACCTACTCTAATATAAACTGATAGAATTTGTTGGTTGAACGCGCTTATCTCAGAAACTACTTATTTGAATTTAAAAATATAATTTTTTTTAAATGAAGAAAACTTGTACTAAGGGAATCCTTATATTATTATATTTATGAATTTGCGGCAAGCTTATTGTAGTTTCCATGCATCCACCTTAATTTAGCAGCTATTTAAATTATCAAAACATAAAAGGCCGTCATGGCTCGGTGGCACAAGGATGAGACTGTAAACGTGACAGTTGTCTTCGACTCCCATTCGGGGGAATTAAAAATGTAATATTTTCATTTCCTTACTCTGGGTAACGAGGGCAAGCCGCGGCGTTGATTACCGCCCTAACTCAGTGGAGTGGAGTACGGAAGTTCACATTCACCCCCTACTATTTTCTTATGGTCCCAAGGAAAAAAAACACATTAGATCGCAAAAATCATCATTTTTAGATAAGTTCCTTATAAGTTTATATTTCTTGTTATGTTTTTTTTTCAGATAGTAAGCATGCTCCGATTAACATCCGGTCAAGTACCAGTAAAAAAAAAAAGATATTTACAAAAACCCTTTGTAGTTACAATGATAAAAGTAAACTTAAAGATCAATATTTTATCTACTAATGTGGCGCATTGAACGTCCATTATTACGATTATGGAGCTACAGCTTCGTGTAAATGTGACGTGCAAACATACCATCACGATGATTGACTTAAATGTTACACCAGTTTGTGTAGACATTTAGAAAGTTTAGTAGTTACAGACCCTTGCCGCTGGAATGTGCAAGAGGAGGTATTAGAAGACAAACGAGGCTGATGTTGAGTGACGAAATAGTCCTTTATTGTTTCTTTTTTTATCTTAACGTTGTGTCAGGATATATATAGTACGGTACGGAGAAGAAATCTAGGGCTAAGACACTCCGTTCTACACACTAACAGCCTTATTCTCGGGATATTGTATATAGGCGGAGCTCAACGTCACGTTTTATCCTGTTACCAGAACCATGTTCCCATTGGGAATCGAACCTACGACAGTCGCGTCGACGTCGACTTCGACAGTCCATTAAATACTGAAATCTCTCAATACCCTCAATTGGAAAATTGTATCGGAATATCTTAACACTGAGTTCCCTCTGCCTTATTCAAATGCTAAGAATACTTTAAAATTATCTAAATGTAAACAAAACTTTAAATGTATTATTAGAATATTCACTGTCGAGTGTCGACACTCAAACTTTGTACTCTGACAGCTTCTGTCAAAGTGTTAATTTATAATCTGTATTATATACATTATATAAGTTTTTAAGCTGTCATCGGCCGTTATTAGTTTTGAGATAACTTTATAATTGAACATTAAAATTATTTTCTATATTTATTTCTATTAAAATTATATTTTGAGTTCTGCCACTCAACACGCAATGCCTCCAGAATTCAGCAGAAATTGGAGAACGCGAGTGTCTTAACACTATGTTTCCTCTGTCTACCCTGCTGTGTGCGGGATGCAGTACGCAGCTAATACACAACTAACAAAACATACTTAAGTACTAGACTTACGTACTTCTCGTACAAGAAATATTAAAAAATGAAAACGAAAGGAAAATAAATAAAAAATATAAGTAACGTAGACGTAATTAGTGACATATTTGCATCGACCATTTAAAGTTAATTTAGTTTCAGTTTGTTTCAGTGATATACGAGTGTCGCTTGCGTCCGCTAATTGGACCAATTATAGTTGTCGTTGTAACAAATATTGTGTTATACAGGATGTTCATGTAACTGTCAAATCAAAATACCTAACGCTCGTTTTTCTAAACTACTCTCAAGTCTGAGAGCTGCGATCTGTGATCTTAAGATGCCGTTTCATTCATTGTTCGTCATCTTCCAACTTCTATATGGATAAAAGAAATGGTCTTTATATATACCGGTGGAGGTAGATCGTCTGCTTCAGATGTAACCCTGATGCTGATCAAGATCCTAAGACATGAGGAACCGTCTACAGAGACGAGACGAGCCTCAGCCTTAGAAATACGAGCCTCATCTCTTATACTTGGCATATGACACATCAAGTACCTGGCTTAAACGTAACAGTTTTGGACTTAATCCTCACTCGAGGGTGTGGATTGCTTTCATTTCTTCGCTCTTACGTCAAGCGTGGTTTTCAGTTCCACCGTTCACCAACGTGTCTTAAAAAATTGAGTAGAATGCGTGCCCGGAAAAATCCTTAAAGATGAAAGAAGGTACTTTGGTCGTAGCACAATTTGAATAGAAACCCAGAAAAGAAACTAAGCAAGACATTTTCTTTGAAAAAATTGTATTTTAATTTATAAATCGTGAATTATTATATGGTCTGTGGTCATAATGACCGTGGCGCCGCAATTATTTGAGATTCATATTTTTGTTTACCTTATATACTTAAACAAAATACAGCTTACTTTTAGTTTTCTTTCACACAATTTTCACATTTTTTTTTATTTTGATAATTGTTAAAAGGAAATAAAAAATATTTTTAGATACAAATATACCCTTTAGTAGGCTCGAACCCAGAACCATTGCTTATACAGTCAATTTACTATTCAAAAAATATTAGTGACGACAATCAGACTGTATACACATAAATCAAGTAGCTAACTAAGAACCGACATAAGAACTTGGCGCTTCTCAATATTCACCTATTAAATCGTGAAAACAATATGAAAATTAACCTTTCACAATTTTCTTAACAGATTCTTCCTACTTATATACGATATATATATATATATATATATATAGACTGTAGGTTCGAATCTCACGCAAAAAAATTGCCTCGCACCAGAGCAAAAATAACAAATATTTCATTCTTTCGAACGGGAATCGAACCCACAACCGTTGTATGCTGCGCCACGACTGGCATTAAAAAGTTATCTTAATTTTGTGAATTTCTTTTTTGTATCAGTAATAAAAAAAAATTTGCATTATACCTAAAAACACACTCGGTTAAGTTACCTTCCAAATAAAAGAAACTAGATCAAAATCGGTTCATCCGTTACACACAATAGTACACACGTCAAACTTACTCCGTTTGCGACGGGTGTTATCAAAACAAGACAAACAAGAGTACATCAAACGTAAACGCTTGGACACTGAACAATTAGTAGCGCATTCGATTCCGAGTAGAGCTAAATTACACGTGATTTAGTGTTGTATGATTTATTTGACAGTTAGTCTAATTTATTACATAGTAGAAAAAAAAACTACTAAATCAGTCGTCGTATCTAAGCTTAGCATTCTTTTTAGAAAAAACTAGACAAGCTCAATATGGTTTCTGTTTTGTAAAAGCCATCTATTGTATATTATTTTTTTTCAGATTCACGCAGTATGTATATAGATAGAGAAAGTAAAGAGAACCCAGTGTTAAGACACTCCGCTACTTTCTGCCGAATTATGAAGGCATTCGGGTTGATTAGGGGGTACTCATCGTTGCGCTTAATATCGACACCCGACAGAAGAAATAAAAATATTGAATATTTCATTTCCTCGAGTGGAAATTGAACCCACAGCCTGTTACGTTCACAGTGACACGCTGTGCGCCTGCAGCATGACTGGCTTCATCTATTATATTATTTATTTGTATTTTTCTATTATATTATTTATTTGTATTTACTCGTAGAATTTTTTAAAATATTTATTTTAGAATTATTATAATCTGTACCAAATAGTTAAAGCAAAGGAGTTACAAGACATGAAGACAGACATACACAAAGATATATTTCGGGATCCATTTTTGTTAAAATCTCGTAGTAATATGATAATTTACAAATCTCGCATATAGTAATGTAGGCAGAGAGAACCTGGTGTCATGACACTCCGTCCTCCGCCATCAGCGTGATTGCGAGTGTAAGCGGTGTAACACTACGCTATAGGTACCCTAATTCTAAGATAACTATAGCGTAGAGCTACGCCACTATAAATAGTAGAAGTTAAGAGAAACAACATATAAATTTCAAAAAACCACATAATTTATTCATAAATGTATCCTACACAGTCTATAACACAGTTTAAAATACTATTTACAATGAACAAAATTCATGGAAGAGAATTCGACTAAATCTTAATTTAATACAAATTGTATTAAGATAAATATGACTTTTTGGAAATATTTACAATTTTTACAGACTATATACATATTATTATTAAAAACATAGATATAAAAAGAACTCTACACTTTATGAAGGGAACATTAGTATTACGACACTCCGTTCTCCACTTGCCGTTCGCGGGAATTTAACGCTGCGCTCTGTTTCCCAGAGTGAGGAAATTAATAAGATCTCCTGAATCGAACCCACAATCACGTCTTTATAGTGTAAAACAACCATTACTTTTTAATAAAAAAAATTTATTCTCTTAATTTGCTTTTTTTTTAAATCTATGTTTTTAATAACATTAAAAAATAAGCCTCTATATAATATAACATTTTAATTAACTTACACTAATTGGTTATAATCGCATCTTTTTGGGTTGAATATGTGTTTAATAAATATTGCATAAATGAATTTAATAATTGAATTACAGTTTTTATTAAATCCCAAAGTATATATATATATATATATAATTTGATTAAGGCGATTGCTAACAGACTATCAATAAAAAGTGACATGGATGTTGCATTTGATTAATTCTTAAGTTTAAAGTGTCAAAGATATTGAAAATGAAAGATAAAATCTACAATGTGCATACAATATTAATTACAAAACATATTTATTTTAATGACTATTGCAATTTTTATGTTAAATCCTTAAATAAACTTTAAATAAAAACAAATCGAATCATATCAAAACGATTTTTATCGATATTTTTGTTAATGTATAATTAGATATTTTTTTTATTACCAAAGATTTTTTATCTATACAATTTAGTTAAAAATATATACCTATGTATATCGTTTAATTTATTTAAAATGCCCTCATACATTGTAAGGACGGCAATATATGTATTTAGCAGGTGTCAAAATTTTGACAAAATTATGTTGAAACACACAAGCGGACATGCATACTAAAGTATTTAATTTGTGTTCATAATAAATAAAAGTAATGATAACTTTAATATAATTTACAATAGAGGAACAATTTAGTATCTATATATAATAATAGTTAATAAGTTTATTTTATTTGTCTATTTATAAAATAATAATACAGAAACAGACTATATTAAATACTTATTATATTTTTTATTGTCTTAACATTATTTATCTGTACTTCTTCTCTGTCACTATTTGTCACAATTAATGTTTGTATATCCCAAAAATGATAAATTCTTCTAATAATTGATAAAATGCTATAAATTTTCAAATTATACTATCAAAATTTGAAACACAATTCACAATTTTAAACTGTTCTAGTTACAAAACTATCTGTTCCACAAGAACTCAAAAACTCTACGTAACACTAATCTCTTCTTCTTCATCACTCTCTGTAGCAGTGCGATGGTTATAGAGACCTTGGGCCATAAGCTGTAAGGCCAATGGGTTCCTTTGACCGGTAGCCTTCTTGATTTTAGCTCGCTTATTCTGGAACCAGATCTTGATCTGGGCTTCTGCCAGATCTAGCTCTGCAGCCAGGGCCTGTCTTCTACGTTCTGTCAGATAGCGATTTTCCGCAAACTCGTGCTGTTAAAAAAATTCTTAGGTTAAAATAAAAAATAAGATTTTGTTTACGAGTAAGTTGCTCATTTGATGAAATATAACATAATTTCACTTTTTTATAAACAAGTTATATATGTGAATGTATACGGAAAAACTATATACTCTCCTGTTAAAATATATTTATATTGTTAGCGCTTCCAAGAGCCGCGGGTTCAAATCGTGCTATGTTTAATTTTTTATAAGTTTTTTTTTATTTAAATGATCTCTTGCATAGTGTTATTTTAGTAGTGGGTTCAATGCCTGGACGAGTCGGGATGATGATGATCAATATAATATTTTGTAAAATGTAATGCTGTTAATGATATACTTTTATTTACCTTTAGTCTAGCAAGTTGCGCTGCGCTAAACGCCGTCCTTGGCCTCTTCTCTTCTGGATTCATTTTCTTCTTTAGCCTTCTGCTTCTTGGACCTGTTGACAAAGAAAAATAGGATTAAGTAAAATATTGTACAATTTTCACTCGGGAGAAATTAAATATTTTCATTTCCTTAGTCTGGGAACATGGCAAAGCATTACGCAATGTCTCAAAAATTGGAAAATAAGTAATAGGTCTTAATATATATATTATATAAGTATAAAACCATATATCTTATAATAGTACCAACATTATATACTTAATAATAAATTACAATTTAAAAAAAGTAAATATTAAAGAAAAGAAAATATTTTCAGTAAAATGTCTCATGTAATTAAATCCCCATTAATACAAAACGGGTTTAATTATCAATCAAAATATATTTAATCACTAACAATTATCTATTACATTTGTTTTCGGATATTTAAGTGGTATTAAAATTTTATGAACGGATCGAGGGAGTTTTATTGTCTATAGAATATATAAAACCCTCTCGTTACCGAGTGGTTAACAGACAATGCACAGAGGAAACAATGTGGATTCGATTCACACTCGAGGAAATTAAATATTTACTATTTTTATTTTTTCGCTGTAGTGAACGAGGCAAAGAGTGTCTTTGAGTTTCGCCACTCAACACGCGGGGTGTCTTTGTACTTCACGAAAACGAATTTGCCACCATTTATATACTTATTATTGTTTTATTTAGTTAATATGTTTTTATTTACATATTTTTTAATAAATTTATTTCTAAATAAAAATAATAATTAAATTATTAATTACGAAGTCCTTATATAATTTATAAATATAATTTAATTAAAGAAATACAAAATCTAACTACAATTTCTTTATTTCTAATACAAAGTTATTATAATTCAAGACGTTAAACAAAATTAATATAGATTAGATATAGGCCAACGACTACCGAGTAAGGCCGACCCCACACGCGGCACCCCAAAATTACAGATAATTACAGCATACTCGACGTAATTTGAGAAAACATATTGTTACTACACGTGTTGATTTAATTAGGTTTTGTAGAGACACTTGTATATAACTTATATTTAATGTATAATCAAAGTTTTGATTGTATTGTAATGATAATTAATAGTAAGATAGCGCAGTGGCGGAACTATTTTAACTTCTTTATCTAGTAAAATAGAACGCGGCGTTAAGTTCCGCGACTTAATACGCAATGTCCCATAAATTAGATAGTGCGTAAGGAACGGAGTATCTAAACAACAGATCCCCCCTGCCTTTCATACCATACTATATGCGGGATACAGCGTGAAGCTATTTTTTAATACCCAGATACTATAGACTAGAACAAAGACCACGTTGGTTAATAATTGGTAATATTGAATATTTATACCTATTTTAACTCCATTTTAATATATTATATTAAAAAGATTAACAGCAAATACATTATACAACAAATTCGCTATGAAAGGATAAACAATATTTTTTATATCTAGATTTGTTGAAAATAAAACTTCCTTTAAAGCGGATAATAAGAATTAATTAATATTTTACCCATATTTTTTCTACTGGACTGACGGACAGAATACGTCAAAACACATCTTATTTAAAATGACATTGAATTAAATATACATTTTGTAAAGTTTCATTTATTTATGACATGCGCGATAAACAACCTTACAATTTCATTATATCGTATGCAAATAAAACCGGTTGGGCAAAAAAAAAAAAATAATTTTCACAACAAAGTTCTTATCGTATCCATAAATAATTCAATTTAAATTATTACCATAATTGTAATTGAGTTGTTATTATTACACTTTTAATATTATTTAATTGCCGTCTTAAATCTTGAGTGTTGAAATAATAAAAAAACGCTACAGATTAATTATATATGTAACAACATAATACTTTTTTGTTTAACATTGTAAAAGAACTAATCTTAGGTTTTTTGTCTGTGGATGAGAGAGAAGAAAATTAAGGAAAATATTGATTATATATCTATGAATCTAATGAATGTAAGAAAAATCATAAGGAATTTTTTGAAATTTTTAGTTTTAAAAACATAAAATCGCAATTCGAGGACACGAATTATTTACTATTTTCATTTCCTCGTTTTGGTAAAAAGACAAAGCGCGGGTTTGAGTTCCGCCACTCAACAAGCAATGTCTCGAAAATTGGGCAGTGCGTGGGTAATGTGGACAATGAAAAGTCCTAACATTAGCTTACTCCTGCCTATCCTATTGAATACAGCGTGAGGTTAACAAAAAAATACATCTTAGAAATTGTAGATTATCTGTTGATTAAGATAAAGAGAAAAGTAATACAAATATACATAAAAGTAATGGTAATATATGTATATATATACTATAAATAAATACATACAGAAAAAAAAATTTTTACTAAATGTTTTTAATAAAATAAAAAACCTTTATCCCCACAAGTCACATGTAAGCCGAACGCGGCCATTGTAAATTTTGTTTTATCTGTGGCGAAGGATCGTTTAGCGTGTCTGCAGTCTGTATGTAGTCTGTATTAATAAATCTTTGCGCGGGAAACCCCTATCAGCGGTATACAGTAACACTTTTACGCTTTCCGTGAGATTAATTGTATCAATTTTATTTATTTTGTTCCATAATATTGTGAATGCCGTTTTGTTGAAAAACAAATGTGTAGTTTTTGCTTCTTTAAAAGATGTGAGTAAAAGTATATAGTTTTTTAACTTCGCTATATTTCACATATAGCAGGATAGGTAGGGAACCTAGTGTTAAGACACTCCGTTTCCCAGGCACCTTCAAATTTTCGAGACATTCGAATATGTGTTGGATTGAGGACTCATTGTCTAGTTTTGCCTACCAGAACGAGTTTATTATAATAATTGGTTATTCCCGCGGATAAGACTACAACTGCGTCCAGACGGCCTCAAAAAATTATTCTAAATTATATACTTTTACGCTTATTCTATTCAATTTATTGAAATTCTAAATATAATTAAATAACTATGTCTTTAACGACGATAGTAAATATGCATAACATAAACGGATATCCGACATAAACCTGTTTTACAATTTTATTACTTTTCCTTAGAGCCTGCCTACAAACTTTGATTGCGTCTCCTGCAATATTAAAAAAGTGGAAATAAGTTTTTTTTATCTTATAGGTTTTAGCTTATAAGCTAGCTATAGGCGAGATATGAGGCAGAGGGAACCTGGCAAGCTAATGTTAAAATTTTGCCGAATTCTGGAAGCGTTGTGTCTTAAGTGAACTCAACTCAACTCAACGCCGCGATGTGCCACGTTGCGAAGAAATGAAAATGTTAATTATCTCATTTCCTTCAGTGGGAATCGAACCCACAACACAGACATAAAAAAATAAAATACAGAAGAAACATTTTAGAAAAAAAACAAAAAAATGTACAGTATTTTTACACGTCGAGAACAACGCCTCGTTACGGAAAATCCTCTATTCCAAGTTTGTTTAATTAAAAGAGCTGAATAAAAAAAAATCTTACAGCCCGCTTTATCGAGTGATGAATAGCCCTGGAGCTGTTGCACGTGAAAAAAAAAAAGAAAAACACTCGTATTTTCAGGCAACAAGGTGGAATTTTGAACGGACATAAGTCTCAAAATGAATAAAAGAACGAAAATAAACGTTATCCCAATGCCATATAACACATTTTTATTGCGTGGAAAGAAAGTATTTTTCTTTAAATCACTCCATTTCCTGTTCTATTGCTCAAGTAATAAAGTCGGAATTAATTAAAAGACTATAAAAATGGAGGTGTAAAAACCAAAATTACAAATAAAATTGTTTTAAAAGCGTATTCATAGCCGTACACCGTACGAGTATATTTCTAGAAATTACATTCTAGAAGCCATTTCTGAGATTGGTATCGTTTGATGAATGTGCTGTGGCATTAATAGATTTAAATGTTTATTTATTATGCAAATTTTTAGAAAAATTTAATATATTATAATAGTAATTGATGACTATATTAATATTAATAATTAATAGCTTCAAGTTGTATCTCTCATATAGCAGGGTAGGCAGAAAAAACATAGTGTTAAGACACTCTATTTCCACGCGCCGCCCAGAATCCAAGATTTTGTCTGTAACCAGAGCGAGGAAATGGAAATAGCTCACCCCCTGCTACTAATGGGAATCGAATCCACAACCGTAGCGTTTACGGTCAATTAATATTTTAAATTCATATAACCAAATAAATATTACCCTAAACACAAACTGCCGCGTTGAGTTCCGCCATTGAGTACTACATTATATTGTGAATATATATATATATAATTAATAAATACAACTCAGATGATACCCACTGCCCACAATAAATATTTTAAGTCAGGAATACCTATAATAGTATGAGACAACGACCATACTAGGTATTACTAGGTATATAGGAAGTTATTATAACATAATTCACTCCCCTGAGCGAGCATCGAACCCACAACCCTCCTCCTATATATTAATGCTATAATAATTTAAGCCACAATCACTTAATACAAATTAAACCGGCCATTACGTCTGTCTGTATATCACAAAACAATTAGTGTATAAAAAGACAGAGTGTGCAACTTTATATATTAACATTCCTATGCCATCGTTAGGGCAGTACCGTAATTATTTATGTGCTGGTAGGTAAAATCCCATTTATATTACAAATATGAAAGTGTGTAAGGATGGATGTTTGTTCCACTTTTACGCAGAAACTACTAAAACGATTTAGGTGAAACTTTACAATAATATAGCGTATACGTAGGCTTTTGACAATTTGACATTAATATAACAATAAGTTTAACGGGCGAAGCCGCGTGATTTTTATGATTAAGTATACTATATATAGGTAATAGTTTTCATATTAATAATATCTTTTAACCGTAGCGTTTGGCGCTCCGTACTCTCTGACTACCCCGCTAACCCGCCACCCCGCCACCCCGGTACCCCGCTACCCCGCAATCCCGCTAGGGATAAAGCGTGAAGCTAAGTTCATTTAAGTCTTTTAGTAACGTGTTTTTGTATTAGAAGTGTTTTTTAGTTTTTTATTTACAAACACATGACACTCGACACAGCCACAGTGGCATAGCATCTGGCTGTAAACACGACGATTGTGGGTTCGATTCGCACTTGTGGGAATAAATTACTACTATTTCCTCGCCCTGGTAACAGGATAAAGCGAGGCGTTGCCATTCGTTACAGAATATATCAAACATTGGGCGGTGCGTGGGCATCCGTCTGCCTACCCTGCTACAGGGATATGCGGGATACAGCGTGAAGCTATAAAAATAAGTATATAAAAATAATCTCATGCACTACGTGAGTTACATATGAATGTGTCCACGTCACATCCTCGTAAAAACCAATTAATTGATTACTGCGGTAGGTAATTAAGTAATTTTATGTATTTTAATTGTCTCTAACTATGTTATTATCCTGTATTTAGTTGTAATTAGTAGAGCGCGCGGTGGTCGTTAGTTCGATTCCCGCGATTCGTATTTTTTTTTATATTTAAGTAACTTTTATTACACTGGTCCGGTAAGACGTACGCAATGCGGCGTTGTGTTCCGAAGCGATAAACGGGCTCTTTTGATAATATGTTCCACCTACTTCGCTATACGTCGAAGAATTAATTAATTTACTGTAACATGTTCTTGTCAATCTTTATTCACAATTACATGTTTTTTATAATAAAAAATATTTACATAAGTTAATGTTAAAATACATATATACCGTTAAAAGGTATTTCGAGGTCGCTCATGGTAGCGAGTTTATTAATTTTATATTATATGGAATGATTATAAAGCACCTTATTACTCATTTTTTTATTAATTATATATGTTTTAATAATTATATGCTCTACACGTATTATTTATTATTGATTTTTTATAAGGACAACCATATTAAAATTTATAAATATAATGGAAACACACCAGAGGCTGTTTTTCAAAGATATTTTTACCTAAGAAGAAAAGCGTGGTTTAAAAAGAAAAAGAAATTGTTAAGTAGAAATATCTTTGACGGGAATGTGTATCTCCACGTGTTCTCGAGTTATAGTATTGTTACACGAACAGACAGACGGACAAAAAAATATATACATCTATAGTTATATATTAAACTAAAAATTATACTAAAATTTTTAACTCAAGACCGTGCCGAAATACATAAAAGGAATATAAAAGACTCTCAAATATTTTCAAGACTTGCAACCTTTTATAACGATGTGACGATTATGTCTGTTTAATTTTATGTCTTACTCAGAATTTGTGAGTGGTCGAATTAAAATATTTATATCTACCTACCCACACTTATTATTGTGATTTGACAATGCGAAATTTTCGAATAATTTTAATAATTCTTTCTTTTTTATAAAGAAGTATTCAGGTTTCGAGGTTTGGAGGTGAATGCGAATATTTTTCGGAAAATGAATAAAAGTTTGAAGGTAGTTTTATTGAAAAATACGTCTTTTGGAGATCATCCAAGCCTTAGAATTCTAATCAAAATATGTCGAAGTTCTTATATCCATATATACGCGCACTTACAACTTAAATAATTGAAAATATCGTTATTATGCTCTAATATAGACTAATAGAAAAGATTTTTGTTTACGAACCATTAGTTCCTATAACATCTTAGTAGAGTATAATAATAATTTTAACTTTATATTTTTAACTGTTATTCAACACAGAGGACAGGAAGAACAAAAAATAAACCGTCCAGGAAGAGTGGGTTCAAATCGCGCCACGTTCACATATTTATTATACGTTTTCTTAGAAAGTGAAAATAATCTTATTGAGGTAACAATAAAAAATTATTTAATTAGTCCAATCATAGGTTTATAAGTAAAACGACGCTAGCACTTTGATCCTTAAATTCTTAGTGATAACGTTGTTTTTGATATGAACGTAAGAAATTGATTTTATTCTATACAACGCTTGGCACTCGTTGCGTAATGTTCGTGATTTTCAAGAATTTCCATTAAGAATGCTTAGATTTTTTGCCATTTTTTCTTTAGTAGTATATATATATATAAATCTCTTTATTAAAATGGTATAAACCTGTGATATTTAACACTAGTTTTTGACCGCACCTTCGCTGCAATTGTCTAATGAAAATAACTAAAGTTTGTGTACGATATATGACTGACTGACTGACTGACTGAATTAACTCTGATCTCAGGCACAGTGGGTTACATACAAAAATACAAAGTCATTTAAAAAAAGTTTATTTATTTTATTATTTAAAGTTTATTATTTGACCCTGCAGTTCCTGATATAAGCGTGTGCAACCAAACAAACACCTGAAGTCTTTATAATACTAGTAAGTATAGAGTTGGAAGCAAACCCACAGCCATCATGTTCACGGTCATATGACACGATATTTGAACCTACAGTCTCTGTTGTACATCGAGATCTTGTTATTCGCAACTAAGTGGCAACAGACCGACAGAATATTTTATATCTAAAAAGGCAATATAAATATTTAATCATTACCAAATTGGCAGCACGTTAGTAAATACCAAAAACGTACAAGTGAATTAATTAAAAACTTGCTTAATTTGGAAATTGTTGTATGTATGTATGTGTAGCGTACACTTTCTCTTTTATGGCAAGGAAAAATAGTGTCTGGACACTATGTACACTAGCCCTACTGATATGTCATATCATTGTTTTTATCTGTATATAATACCTACAAATTAAATGTCTTAGTAAATTTAAGAAGCGTCTTTTTTATTTAAATATTGATGACTTTAAAAAATACATCATTACAAGCATTATAAATTTATAAAATAATTAAAAACGATTATTAGGTTATAATAGTTTTAGAGAATCAAATGGAATTTAATATTAATTTAGTTAAAATTAAATTACACAGCAGTGTAGGCCAATCGTCTCAATCTAATTTTTACTATGCTCCACTACTCCACCTTCACGATTTATCCTGCAAAGCAGGTTAGACCTGGACAGAACCCAGTGTTAAGACATTACGCTGCATTTTTTCTACAGCGGGCACTAAATGAATAAAACCTATTCCTCCGAACGGAAATGAAATTTACCAAAATCCTGTTTACTTACATACAATGTATGTAGTTACGTTGATATACACATAGTTACAAAAACTTCGAGACTTCTACACCATAGAGATCAAGTTATTAGCAAATATCTTAGATGAAAAACCGTGAAACTTGGTGGCCGATTCCCGGTAGATAGTTACGTGCTTTGTCGTCGTGCATTTATCGATATAAAATATATGTACAATTAATCGATTTATATGTGTGGTATAGTAAGACAAAGTGCGGCATTTAGTTCCGCTAGTGTCTAAACTACGTGTTTAATTACACGTGTACGTAACGAGAAAAACACGTAGTGTTTGACTACGTGTTATAAAACTATGGCATAAACTACTAAATAGATTATACTTAGTTTTTTTAAACATATTTAAGTTTTAAAATAACCTAAGATTTGGCTACGGGAGGGAAGTCGCAGGTGAAAGCTAGTGTTAATATAAAAAGCTAGTGTAAATTTAAAAGCTCAACTAATGTACGTTGTTTCTTCCATTTAAGTCATCGTGAGAAAAATCATTTAATATATTCATTATATGTATTATATATATTTAGACAAGAATTTTAATTTATTATAATTTTTATATAATTTAATATAAGACCGAATATCTTTCCTAATTTGATGTATTACAACACTATTTAATAGTGATGTGCTTATGAAATATCGATAATTCACCATTAATGAAAATATCAAATTATTTTTTAAATTTCATTAATATACATGTAAAATTAAAGTAAAGACTAATTAAACGTCCAAAAGAAATCGAATCCACGACCTTTACCAAAAAAAAAAAAACTATTGTAATATTACAACGATTCACTAACTATAGTTAATTGGATGAAATTCCGTTTTAATATAAAACCTAGAATTCATTTACCGCAGTATGTAGTGAATGCTATTGAAATAGTCGACCGTATTTGGTTGTATGGAGGAAATAACGATTTACAATAATTATGTAATTATTCGATTATGGCTGCTCTACGTGGAAATAAAATCGATGTTTTAATTGTTCCTTTGTTGCGCTGTGAGAATATGTTTGATAGAGATGTACTTTTTTGTTCGTTGAGAAAACACTTTAGCAGCTTTGGTTTAATGTGTCTTACTATAAGTATTTTATAGAGTAGCGTATTCGGAGACCTGAAACAGAGTATTTTAAATATTGAATCGAGTGGGCTATCGTGTGTTGTCTGTAAACACGACATTCTTTCTGGGTTCAATTCACACTCATTAATATATATTTTCTTTCCCTCGCTTTAGTAACTAGATAAAGCGGGGCGACGAGTTCGGCCATTCAAGAATCCCTCTTATACTAGAGACACTCTAAATAATAGCGTTAGTAAAAAAAATAACTTCACGCCGTTATATTTCATCTATAGGTGGTGGAAAGTTTGTATGGAAAAATTTTTAAATCTCAGATTTTTATAAAACTTGAATTTTAGACTCTTAATAATATTTCATTGAACAAGTATTGCATCGTGTATTAGGATCCCCTCCTCCTTAGTGTGCAAATAAGCAGGCGAAGCCGCGCGCGTCCGCTAGTAACTAATATTATAATATAAATAACATTGATTATACAAACAGTAGATTAGAATCTCATAAATAATGGTAACACATTCGAATTCGATTCCCGCGTTAACATTGTTATACTATAATTAAAGTATCGACATTAAAGTGACCAACACTAGTTACACTTCTCAAAAGTAATCGTTACAGTTGCTCGAAGGATGCTAATTAAAATTAACTAAATACTTTAAAGTACAGTCGGATATAAACTACTTATAATAGATAAATTATATCTATACCTAAGGCTGACATGGCACAGCGTTTAATCACGGCGATTGTAGGTTCGACTCCCAATAGGGAGAATGAATAACGTTCATTCTCTTGCTCTATAAACAAGACAAAGCCGGCGTTGAGTTCCAATTCTCAACTCAATGTCTTTAAGAGAAGAACGGAGTGTCCTGACACTAGGTTCTCTCTCTCTGTATCCCGTATACACCAGGGTAAGAGACAGAGAAAATCCAATGTGGAGACCCTCTGTTTCCTTACACACCGTCCAATAGCTTGAGACATTTTGTGTCAAGAGATGAGCAGATGGAAATAATGAATTCCCTCGAGTGAGAATCGAACTCAGAACCGTTGAGTTTACATTCCACAATATTATAAAGTCGGTAAACCAATTACAACACCACATCGAGGAATCCCGCCATTCTATATATAGCTTAATTACATAATAACTACATATATAGTGTCTATCCGTTTATGTAGCTTAATGGTTCGTTTATTATTTATTAGCTTTCTATAATTTTGTATTTGGTTTTTATAAGCCAACAGTGGTTCTAACTACTTAATAAGAAGACGTAGGTTCGATTTCCACTTAAAATAGACAGAAGATACCTTTAAAGTACTAAAAAAAGAATAAGACGCTAATAGACAGACAGATATTAGAGATGCAAATGACGCGAAGATATTCTTGCTCTCCGCTCTCCGCCCGAATTCGAGCTATTGTTTCTTAGTAATGGAATTGAAGCCCGTGTTGTCTTTACCAGAGCGAGAAAAGTAACTTTGTTAAGTGAATTAAACTCGTTACCCTCAAGTGGGGATAACCCACATCTTTATAATTTTTTCTTCAAAAAAAGTGTTAAGACACTCCGTAACTCATTTTTCCAAGTCGAACCCACAACTGTCTCATAGGCATATACAAATAAAACAAACGACTAATCCATATAGGCTTTTCTCGACAACTGTCCACAAGTTTTCGGACAAAGGCCAAATTAAGTCGGTAGTTATACGATGATCGTTCCTCAATTGCACCACTTTTTGTGCGAGCGGCGTCACCACCTGCGCCTTAATGAAAAAATTATCCACTTTGGTGGTATATTATATTATTATAGTGGCAACATTGTTAACTCATTTTTTTACATTCTCGCTGTATCCCGCTGTAGCAGGGCAGCCAGAGGGAACTTAGTGTTGATACACTCCGCCGAATTCTGGAGACATTGCGTGTTGAGTGGCGGAACTCAACGCCGCGCTTTGCATTGACACCAGAGCGAAGAAATAAAATATAAATTTAAGTAAATATTTCCATTTCTCGAGTAGGGATTGAACCCACAACCAGTGAATTTAGTAGCACACTATAAATAGTAAATAAATATAAAAATCTTATCTTAGCTTCACGCTTTATCCCTAGCGGGGTAGTCAGAGATAACGGAGCGACAAAAGCTACGGTCTCTACATACCTCTTTCGCTGTATATATATATAATATATATATATATATATTTAAAAGGTATAACATAGCTATGACTTATAGTACAACCGTATATACATTAATAGGTTCAAGACGTACAACAAAATATATAATAATGATTGTGCCGAGAAGAAATTTCAATTAAGTAAATATTTTTATATAAATAATTACTTAATTGAAATTAAAACCCGTTTGTTTAACATAAACATCTTGTTTGTAAGAACGTAAATTAAACATACATAAAAGGCGATAGTAAGTACTGTCACCTTATCTTTTCATGACATTGGACATTTTTTTATTGCAATACAATTATATTTCTCTTGCGAAAGAAAAGAGAGAAATTGATCACTCTCCGTTCCTTCATTGAGTTTTATATTTAACAAAATTTAAATGTAATTGTAGTAGACAAATAAATAATAATAAATAATTCCCTTAAGGCATAACACAAGTATTATTTTTATTATTGCAGGCCGTCCTGGCACAGTGCGATTGTTAACGCGATGATTGTGGGTTCGATCTCCACTGGACAGAAAAAATATATATTTTAAATTACTTTCATTTTGCTTGTGGATAAACAGGCGGCGTTGAGTTCCGCTACTCAACATCTAATATATCCCTAAATGGGTGGGAACGAAGTATCTTAAGACTAAGTTTCCTCTACCCACCCTGCCATGCGAGAAACAATATGTGAAGCTTTTTTTTAATTATGTAAATTCTTGCGTTAGGCCTTTTTTCTTCAGGCTGGTATTATATAACTATGTCTATATGCTATGTGTATATATTAAGGCAGATGTTTTCAAACTCTTCGTTGAATTATTGTTTAAGTGACATTTGTTTTTTTTTTTTGCGCCGCCATTTTCCATTGAACATTAACCGAGTTGTCTATTTGTAGGAATAGTATATATACATATGTATTTTATTTTTTTCCCCATTCTGTAAATATCCATGGTCGGCAGAGGGAGCGTAATGATAAAATCTTACTTATTATCGCTATCGCTAATGTTAATCGGTTTGTGTGACACTTGAATTATCACTTAACCTTGAGCTTCTTTTCTTTCGCTTCTCTACACAATTTTTCGCCACATTTTCAATGGTGGAACCATCAACCACACCAGCCATTACCCTTTTTGTTGGCAGAGCTAATAAATTAAAATAAATACATATATCCATATTATTTTAATCGAACAAATCGAACTGACAACCACTTCAAGAAATAATGTTAACAGTCAAATATGGCTGTTAACTAAACTTGTTCTTCAAACGTGTTGAGAGATGATTTAAAAATTGTAACGTAGCGAGGACTCGAGAGTAATTATGTTGTCATTGGGAAATCCGCTATATCTTTACATTAAAAACTGGAATTAAAAATATCGTCGTGGTTCAGTGGAAACGTTTTAATGTACAATATTTAATCTATAAGTCCGGTTTTTTTTAGCTTCAGGCTGTATCCCGCATATAGCATAACGAGTGGAGTGTTAAGACACACTCTCCTAATTTCCGCTTAATTTTTGAGACATTACTTGTGGAGTGACGGAATTTAACGCCGCGCTTTGAGAGCGTGTAATAAATTAAGATTAATTCCGCCAAAGGGAATCAAATCCACAGTAGAGATAGAGTCAATTTAATAATACAAATGATTAGGCGTAGTATTGACTAAATGATAACGCTAAGATAAGAGATAAATATAGCAACTTTAAGTTAATATTTTTAATACAGTTTCAGGAATAAACTATTTTTTATTTCTTCACAAAGTAAAGGAAAAAAATAAAATTAAAACTCTTTTTATTAGAGTGAATCTATAGTGTACATATTAAAATTTTATGTAAATATGTATACGTAAAACAGGTATCAAACCTAGGACCTACCACGTAACTAATTAGCCCGCCTTGCTATTAATAAATTTAAAAAAATGCCTTACAAAAACTGACACCGTTCCATTTCTTTAGGTCTTTGCCATTCTAGTAATGTCTTTACCTACTGTTTTATTTTTATTAAAGTTAATTTTATGCGTTAAAGTTAAAATGTTATATTTTTACTTGATGGTTTCAGCTTCAAATATCACTTGGGGTATTTTTTTTTATATTTGTAATTTTTTTTAAGTGCTCTATACTGAGCTAGTGTTGTGCTCGCGGTTTCGCCCGCTTGAACTGGATATTCCATTAAAAAAAGTTCACGAGTTTTCCCGCAAAAAAGGGATAGTCTAGTGTGAAGGTACTCCAACGGTTATTTTTCACATTTTCAATTTTCATATTGAGTGGCGAAACTCAATACCACGTTTCTTCTCATAACAAAGGCAGATCTTATTGGAATTATATTTAAAAAATATATATAAATAGAACTGGCTATCTGTCACGCAGCAAGTAATGCCTTGTTTCTATAATATAACTATTACATTATCTATTTATGTACATACATACAAATCATTCGTTCAAAAATGTAAATTTAAACATTAATCTATTTCTGTAATAGGAAATATATTTTATTGATGACGGTCCTGTTGTCTTTGCGTTGCACGTTGACAGCTGTCATCGCCGCACCATCTTCTATTAGCATAGGTTAAAAAGTATTTTTAATTTTTTTTTAAAACTATATATATATGTATACAAGCAATTTTAAATAATGGATGTTTTTATCTACTTATACATATGTATAAAACTTTGCCGACTGACTGAATGACAGACAACGCAACATATGAAAATATTCTACTTAGAAACATCAGGGACTCAACTCGCAAAAGTAAACCTAAGTAAGAAAATATTAATTGTCATTTAGGTTCCATTTACTTAAAAACCGTAAACGTTATTTTTAGGTCAGAACGATTTCCGGTTGTGAGCGAAGTTTTTTTTATATTTACAGTGGCAAGTCTCGTTTACAATGATTACTTCTGTACCTATCTATATAATTATTAATAATATGATTTAACAAAGTATGTACTGCATTAAACTCCGCCTCGCGGCTAATAATAGAGATTTCGCTTTGAGAATATTATATAGTGTTAAGGCTCACCGTTTCAGACTTTCCTAGAGATTTATTATCTTGATATTACGATTGAAAATCATGAAGGGCGAAATGAAAACAGTTCTAATAATATTTACAGTGATACAACAGTGAGTGATCGCAAAAAAAAAAATTAAAACATTATTCTTTTAGAAAATGTAAAAAAATGTACGTAGTACTCGAACACGTGTCTCTTGTTTACCGTACCACCGTACCGTACCGTTCTGACCACTAAGTCATACTACAAAAAAATAATTATATACTTTTTTTAATTTCACGCTGTATCCCGCATATGCAGAGGGAACCTGTGAACACAGTATTAAGACACCTGAAGTCTAAAGGCATTGCGTGTTTAATGGCGGAACTCAGTGTCGCACTTTGCCTAGTACTTTGCCAACTTATTTTTTCTTTTGCCTACTTGATTATTCTACTAAAAGAATCAAACCCGCTACCTACCTCCAAAAACACACAATCCACACAAACGATCAAATAATATTGAGATGTAATTTGTGTATGAATAATACATAAAACACAATGTAAAGCAAACTTTAGTGTATTACACTAGTCTGTCGTCACGAGCCATTTGAATACGCCTCGATACGTCCCTTTGAATGTATAATATACAAAATATACATATATTAAAATTGAATTTACTATTAGTTTTGAGGAATACAGGCCGTTGTGGCGCACTGGGATGTCTGACTGCCATGATGAAAGCCATGGATGGTAGACAAAGCGCGGTGTTAAATCCCGCCATTCAAAATGCAATGAATCGAAAATTGGGTAGAACGTGGAGAACAGAGTGTCTTAACACTATGTTCTCTCCGTCTACCATGCTATGCGAGATAAAGCGTGAAGTTGCTTTTTTTTTCGAATATTTTGTATGACATTATACAAACGAGTCGCGCGAACTATTCCTGATGTAGATATTTGTAAATATTTGTATTCATAAGTCGATTGAAAGAAATAACGTTATCTCTTATGTGTAAAATGTTTCTTTTTTTGCATTGTTTGATATTACTTACTATCTATTGCTTTTTATAGATAAAAACAAATAAAAAACAGTTAAATTCTTTATGGTTCTAATAACATCTACCTTCACAATTTTTTCACGCTATAGGTATCATGATAATTTGCTTAGCCAGTTAAGCGAAAACGATTATTGAGAAATTAATAACTCAACGCCGCGCATTGCCTCGACACCAGAGCGAACAAAAAGAAATATGAACGTAAATAAATATTTTACTTCCTCGAATGGGAATCGAACCCACTACCGTCACATTACAGTCACTTCCTTGTGCTGCAGCGCCACGACGGCCTCGGCGATCAGCTTCACGCTGTATACCGCACACAGCGCTCATATAATATATGCATTACAAAACAAAAGAAAAACAGGGTCGGTTTGATTCCAATTCGATGAAATGAATTATTTTCCATAACTCAGTCTGTTACAACACAAAACACGGCGTTGAGTTCCGCCATTTAAAATGAATTGAGCGGTGCGTGGGAAACCGGTTGTCTTAAACCTAGGTACCCTCTGCCTACCCTAAGAAACTAGAATAAATAAAATGAATGAAAGAATATTAACAATAGGTGGATCGAAATTGAACCTGGGCCGTTTTAAATAATATACAAAAATTCTATATAAAATAGGCTATGTGTATCTATATGTAGGTACATAGCTTATTTCTGCAGAACTTCCAGGCATTAAACTAAGAGTTTTATTAAGAATTTTAATAAAGTAATCACGAAAAAAGATTTTATTTATTAACCAAAAGAAATACAATGTAAAGTATGATGAAAGAATTGATATCAGCAGCTTCACGCTGAAATTCTACAAAAAGAATTGTTGCCAGAGGAAATAGAAAATAATTTATTCCTCCGAGTAAGAATCAAACCCACAGCCGTCGCGTTTACAATTAACGCTGTGCCGTTGCTTAATTTAAAAAAAAAAGCTATAATGAAATTACCCTAATTATTACCCAAACGTACAGACAGAATGCTCTGAGAAACTCACAGGTATATTTGTAGTTAATTAAAACCAAATTATAGTGTTAATTGCTCTCTAATTGCATTTCGTTATACTTTGCGCTTCATATTAAATATGGCCGCCGTGGCTCAGTGCCCGTTAAAACGGCGGTTGTGGGTTCCATTCCATCCTGGGAGAATGAATTATTTAATATTTTTTCTCCTTTTGGAGGCAACAAGACAAAGCGCGGTGCTGAGTTCCGCCAATTTACGCAATGTTACGACAATTGGGTGATAGAAGAAACGTAGTGTTTTAACTAGGTTCCTCGTTTCTTCCCTGCTATATGCGAGATACATCGTGAAGATAAAAAAATAATAAAAAACTAAATAAGCTTAACTCCTTATATATCTATAAATTATATACTTAACATTTTACTATAAGTATAAAACACCGGTTCAGGTAACTTACAATTAGAGAGGAGCTGGCGCTTTCGACGCACATTCTAAATCTTTGAATAAAATAAGAAATAAAAATTTCATAGAAAAATATCCTTTTCTTCTACACAATGGAAATAATTTTTTAGCGAGAATGTAGAGAGGCCTTCTTATGTTTATTTTGTATTATGTATATCACAATGAAATAGAGTTTTCCTAAAAGTAAAGTCTAATATAAGTAGAGTAAAAATCAAATGCTAATAATAAAATAGAAACTTATATAAACATTTCTAACTTAACAATAAAAAAACCAACTAAAACCAATAAGAAACTCTTAAAAATATTATAATATTACAAAATACATTAATTATTAGTTAAATCACTGGTAACTTTAAAAAAAATCTGTCAAAAAATATTAACTAACTTACCGGAACTTGGTCGATCGCTATATCTGGTGCAGTAGACCCACGCCGGCCATAAAGAACTATTGCCTTGAGAAGTTTGGCTATTCGTATCCGTACTCCCACAAGTGGATAGCCCGCTAGAAGTCGAAGAAACTATAGAACTGGCCGAATCTGGTCGTTTCTGCACTTCCTGGATCTTTGGTATCTCCTTCTCCTTCTGAACTTCCCCAATATTTGACACAGTCTGCCGTAAACCACCCAGCGGCGGTAAAGCACTAAAGTCGTCTTTGGATTTGATATAATCGAAGTTAAACTTTGAATATTCCTTCGACAAATCGTATGGCTTGTACAAAATACTGTGATTCGGTCCAACTGATTTGGGGCCTTCAATTTTGTTTGTTTTCTTTATGGCATTCAACCCAAATTCAGGGTGGAGGATGTTAGTTATCGAAAACGCGATCGAAGGAGCCGCTTGCTGTTGACTTCTTTTATCCAAATCGAATCTGTCACCAGGGATAACCGGTTTCACGTCAGGTGTTTCTGGGCGATAGTAGTTTTGGTAGTCCATCTCGTTTAGGCTGCGATCAGGACTTGGTGGCGGCGAACTAGGCTGAACTTTAACCACCGTCATGTTCGATCTGTCAAATCGTGAATCAATGGTCGTGCAAGTGTACTGGTTTTGCGTGTACAAAGTCATATTTGCTGAGCTCGCGTGCGGCGCAGGGACTCTACCAGCCACTGGGCCAGGACTTGTCGCTGTATTCGGGCTGCAGCGATCTTCGAACGCCATAGCGATAACGAAGTAACGAACACAACAAAACGTCAACCGTTGTACATGTCCCAGTTGCACTATCAAGTCGTGACAGCTGTCAAATGGAAACGTCAACCCGTCGCAAGATGCGCTCGCGGCGGCGGCCACGGATCGACTGCGCCCCACGCGCCTCCACCAGACACGCCCCAGCGCAAACAAGGTACTCCCCCCACTCTAGTATTCTGGTAGGCGTCACTTTCGCCCTGATTGCCCAACGACGTCAGCCGGGGACTTCCCCTTCCCCCTTATCAGCAACTTCTGTTATCAGACAAGGATAGAGTACCGACAATTGATTTAACGTGATTGTGTATTTAGGGGCATGGAGATTTGTAATTCAGTTGTAAATTGCTATGGCTCTCTTCGGGACCATAATGTATCAATAATACTGCGGGCCGCTTTGAGCCGGGCGCAGAATTTCAATTAAACTTTGACAGAATTATTATATTGATAGATAGGACGCCATCTTGTACTGTATTTTTAATGTTTGGACAATTTCCCTAAATGACGAGAGAATATGTGATTAGGTTGTAGCGTGCTTTTACATTTGTCCGACTATTTCTGGACTGGTTTCAGGCTGGTTGCAGTAGATTTAGATTTTTCGCTTTAAGTTAATGCCAAAATAGCTTAATATATATATTTTTTAATTTCCTTATATTGATAATTTTTTACCAATAAATTTTAAACTAGAACTTTACATATTTGCTCATAATAGTTTTAATATCTTATTATGAAATAGGTTCAAGAAAACAGATTCAAATATATATATTTTCTTTTTGTTAATATAAAATGATTGTTTCTTTCTTTATTTTGGGTAAATTAAAAGATTGTGTGATTATATAATATTTATTGTATTGGGTGGTTACAAACTTTTAAAAAATAAATAATTTGATTGACGAGTTTTTTATTATAAATCGGCGGAAAGTGTGGAACGGAGTGTCTTAACACTAGATTCCCTCTGCTCACCCTGCTGTGTGCAGGATACAGCGTGAAGCAGATTTTTTTTATGACAGGTGCGGCAGAAAGAACCTACTGTCGACATTTCATACCCCAATTCCCGTAATTTTTCCTAGACTTTGCGCGTTGATCGTTGAAGCGAAACTCAACGCCGTGCTGTGTCTTATATAAAAATGACTTATTTTCCCAGATGTGCAATTGAACCCACAATCATCGTATTTACAATCAAATACCATGCCGTAGACCGACGATAGTCTCTCTTGAAAAAGATAGAGCTAGTAATAGGAAAATATTTAAATAAAAAAACTTAAAAACTAATTTTTAAATTTGCATAATTATATGTTTTACGTAGGTAGGTAACGTTACAGTGACATTATTTCCCAAATAAAGAAATCTCTCTAAAATTATGAAAATTATAAAAACTATATACCTGCAGCACGAACCAAAAAAATATAAATGGTAAGTTTCATCCAAATTGGCTCGGCCATTTTTATATTGTAAGTAACAAACAAACAAACAAACACTCATATAAATATCTACTAAATAAATATCATATAATATGTATTGCCTATTCTAAGATTTAACGCTATGTTAATCACAAGCTACTATTATGCCAATTAAAGCTGTCGAGATTAAGTTAAAGCCCACCTTATCTTAATAGATAGATAACATTCAATATAAAATAGGAAAATAAATACAAAATAATTATTTATTTATTTCATAAGAATAAAGTATTTATAGAAATAATAATAGTATTATTATTGTAGATTGGAAACGCGATGGGTGCATGTTCGATTCCTACTCGGAGTAGTGATAAACAGACAGTTTTACGTATTTCCCACATAAGAAGAGTTAATCTAGCCTTGTAATTTTCGAGAAGCGTGTTCCCTCGATTGGCAATCATTACAAATTTTTACTTATATTATTTTCATTTCACCGCTCTGCTAAGTTTTAAATTCATTTGGGATATATGTAAAGTCACAATGAGGCCGTTGTAGCACAGGGGCACAAGCGTGTGCTGTAAATGCAGAAGTTGTGGGTTTGATTCTTGCTCTACATGGAGAATTGAAAAATCCCGTTTTTCCTGTTTACATAGAAATTTTGAGATATCCTCTCTGTCCAGATATCCGTACAGTTTGCTATAAAATCGTCAAAATTAAATTTAATTAATTTTTTCCAAGTCCGCTACACAGAACAGAAAGATTTCTGGAGACATTGCATGTTTACTGGTGGAACTTAACGCAGTGGCTTCTAGTCGCTTTTTTGCCTTGACAGTGGCTTCTAGTCGCTTTGTTTTCTTACTAGAGCAAAGAAATGAAAATAATTAATTCCCGCGTGCGTTACACGAGTGGAAATGAAATTCACTTTTATGTGTTTTTCGAATTTAATTCAAAGAGTTAAAGAAATGCGTCAAATATTGAAGGAAAAATGTAAAATATTCTTAGTTTATATCCTTATACGGGAAAAATACATTACATTGAACGAAAATGATACATATTTAAATCTGCAGAACCTAAAATTATTTCATTTTAGTTCACAATTTACTTTTATTCTTTTTACTTTCATTTATATCGACACCTTTACTCCAGTTTTACCTATTAGATACTACTGTAGTAGTTATTGTAATATAGATTATATCTAGAAGTATTTCAATAATAAAGCAATTAATTATGAACATCTGTCGTTTCAAGATGTTTTTAAAGGATTAATTCTGAACATTTTAGTGGAGACTTTGAATAGGGTAACTTGTTTTTCAATATTAAAAGGTAGTTCGTGAATTCTTTTCAGCAGGCAGGGCAGGGTATACAACATAGTGAAGTATTAGGGTAGGCAGAGGGAACCTAGTGCTAAGAGGGGAACCTAGTGTTAAATTTTCCCCACGCTCCGCGCAATTTTCGAGATATACGTGTTAGGTGGTGTAACCCAATGGCGTGCTTTTGTTGCCTTAAGAACTCAGTTCAAATCGAACCTACAACAGTGTTTAAAGCAATCCTGTATCCACAAATCTATCTAAAACAAAAATAGAAAAATTTAAATAGCAATAACTCTTATTTTACGTTCAATTGTTTAATTTTCAAATTTAATCTGTTTTATTGTTAGTCGTTAATTGCTAAAAAACAAACTGTACAATTTATATATCGCAATAAAAATCGTACGAAACCGCAGGCGGGGGCTATGTTTACAAATTTACAGCGCACCGTGTTAAGGCCAAGTTATCGATCGACATCTTATGAATGAGTATTATATTTAAAGCCAGTAGTGGCGTGGTATGGGGGCTCTATTCTCGATCGGGGAAATTAAATATTTAATATTTACATATCTTCGCTCTCGTCTCGTCTCGTCGACGCAAAATCGAGTTGAATTCCATCATTATATATAGTATAAAGTTACAAAAATTAAACTTTTTACAGCACACAGTATCTTCCCCTTAACCCCGCATTGGCCCATAAAGCCGGACCACACACGTCGAATATACTTCCGTACTATGAAACTATACTACAACTTCTACATTCTATAACATGCTTGTATTTTCAGGGAAATCATATTTATAATCTATATTTAGGTGTATATATAATCTTTACTGTAAATACTTTACTGCGTCGCTTTCATTTTCCTTACTCTATTAACAACACAGAGCGAGATGAAGAGTTTCATCACCCAACACGCAGTGTCTTGAAAATTAGGCTGTGCGTGGGGAACGGAGTGTCTTAATAATAGGTCGTCCCTATGTCTAGTCTGCGTTATACAGAATACAGTGTGAAGCTACAAACACTAAGCTAGTTAATAAGTAGGGCGGTCAGTATCGGTGATTGTTGGTTCAACTTACCCACGAAGGGCATTTTTTAAATATAGTTTTTATTTATTATCTATAATTATTTGTATTTGCTATGATTAGACGAACTTGGTTAGAGTTCATAATCTTATAATGTAAAAAGTAAAAAAATATAAAGTTTTGGTTAAAGCTTCTTGCTGTATACAGTAGAGTAGCCGGAAGGAACCTAGTGTTAAGATACTCCATCCCCCACGCATTGCTCAGTTTTTAAGACATTGCTTGAGTTAGCGATACTTAACCCAGGTGCTTTGTTATGTTGTGCGAGCGAGATAGTGAGATCCCTCTAGTAGAAATCGAACCTACAACATTCGTTTACAGCCAGACGCTGCACCTCTGCAGTGCAGATTTGGTGTCTCGATCACGTTTAAAAAAAGATATTACAATCAAAATTTAATAAAAAGTCTACATCAATCTGAAACAGTTATCAAAATTATAATAATAAAAAAATAGCACACAATACACGCTCTAAATAAACAAAAATTGAACAACAATTATATACAACAATGGCGTCGCGGATTGACACTTGACAGCTATTTAGGCGGGAAGGAGTGACAGCCGTCGGCTCGTTAGCGACGCTATGTTTCTTTTTTTTTCCTTTATTAACAACCTCTAGGCTATTGCTGTTGATCGTTTGGATACTTTTTATAGGTTGGATATTTAAAAATAAATAAAAAATATATCTATCGTGACTGTAGACAAAATTATTGTTGGAGAAATTGTGAATAAATTGAAAGATATTTCTCATTTAAAATACTTATTATCATGCTTATTTGTGTTTTTTTTTATTAATTTACTGAAGCTGTCGGACATTTTTTCTTCATTTTGTCAAAATCAATCTCAGACGAGATTAATAATAAAGTTGTCACGTACAAGCTGTGGACGGTTTCAAATGAACGATAAACAAGTTAGGTGTATATATTTACACAATTTGGTTAAATACTTTTAGCCCGAATCTACGACTTTTGGTAAAGCAATTGAAATCACTAATTAATAATCTTTCACTCAACTTTTATTCGCCTTACTGTTATAACTGTAAACTGTTAATGTTTGACTGTAAACGTGACAATTTCAGGTTCGATTCCCATACAAAGTCACATTTTTTTTTAATTCCTCACTCTGGCATCAGTGCAGCGTTGAGTTTCACGACTTAACAGGTAATTCTTAAGGTTGGGCGGAAAGTGGCCTGCTACATGCAGGATACAGTGTGAAGTATACATTTTTTTTATTTACGTTAAATAAATTTACTTATATTCTTTTAAAATTTAAACCTATAGATTTTTTTTCCACTATTTTCTAAAGTAAGAAGCACTCTAACATAGTAGTGCAATACAAACAGCATTGAATACAGTGTCGTTAACGTGTCCAACCAATTACCATATGACTGACTGGAGTGTCAAAACATCATGATACATTCACTTCCTTTCTAAGGTCAAAAGTTTAGTTTAGAAAAGATTTACCACACTTTTTTTGTCGGTGAGATAAAAACTTAACACATAACGGCGACTAGATTATCTTGAGACTCAAGTCTTATAGTAAATTTGTGCTCTTTACCCCGCATATAACAGGGTAGGCAGAGGGAACCCAGTGTGACGACTCTCGGTTCCCTATACACTGCCGAGTTTTGGAAATATTACGTGTTAAATGGAGGAAATCAACGCTGCACTTTGTTTATTAGAATAGCAAAATGAAAATAAATTAAATATAACTATTGCCTGAAGTGGGTATCGAACTTACAACCTACTCTACTACTGCGCTACGACAGCCTCTATGACAATAAAATATCCATCAATTCAATTTCACCGATTATTCAAAAATACGCTATACAAGACAAACTTAATTATTTATCAATATAATTTATGATTTTGTATAGAACTCTACGCCTGACTGAAAAAGCAACGATTGTGGGTTCAATTCCTATAAATTGATTATATTTCCTATATCTGGTACAAGACTAAGCGCAGCGCCAACACGTCCACGTCTCAACATGCTGTCTGCAAAATTTAACGATCAGTGGTGAATAGTGTCTTGACACACGGTTCCTTCTGCTGCTGCTCTGCTATATGCGGGATAGCACGAAACTACAAAAACTCTCCACACTTATACGTTCATTCCATGAATTGTACAGAAAACATAAATCAAAATCAATGAAGCGTAAAAATAATTAATTATTCATCGTGAGAAATATCTCAATTAACACAATATATTTATAAAATGGAAAAGAAAAAAACATGAAGTAAATTAATCACAGTAAAATGTTTTAACATAACTTTAATCTATCGTACTTTCTTTTTCGCTTCACGCTTTATCCCGCAAATAAAAGAAACAGAGAACAGAGTGATCTTTATGAGAATTCCTTTTTGCCCTAAATAGTACGGAACCCTAAAATTAATTAATAAAAAAAGGCAAACAATACAATAATGCATATAAAATAATACAGCGATAGTCGCGGGGAGGCGTGTTGAATAATTGAGTCGTAAAATTGAGTGAAGCAACCACTTGTGACTGTAGTGACAACGGTTTATTAGTTTTTTTATTTCATATATTTCTATAACTTTACTATCATATTGAAGTGCCTAACTATAAATGCGATGGTTCTAGCTTCGATTCTCACTCATTGTCATGAATTAGTTTAATCTTCTTTCCATTCAAAACGCAATGTCACGAAATTAGGATGTGCGTAGGAAATGGAACCTTAGATTCCACCCTCTGCCTATTAAGATGGGTAAAGGCTTGTTTTTTTTTTTAATTTGACGAAATATTTACAATCTTATGCTTCAGAATATACTGATTAGTGATTACAAAACAATCAAACTTTTTATATAAAATTTCAAACGTCTAGACACTGTACTTTCTCCGCCTATGTTGCGTTGCGAAATGAAGAGAGAAAAATTAAAAATAATATAAAAAAAAAAACCATATTTCCACATAAGTGATGTCCACAATTTTACCAACATGAGTTATAGCCTACAACATTTTGCACTAAACAACTTATGCCCGACTTGATTATAGAGCGCTTTGAGCAAATAAATCGTTATTTCACGTAATTGTAGAATAATGACTTTCTCATTATATTCTATTCTATACTTGGAATATGCGTTTTGTTATTTTATTTTTATGTAATATATTATAATACTAGTGAAGTGCGCGCGGGTGCGCTTGTACTCATTAACTTATTGTTAAGTTATAGTCAAATTATATACAATCTTTAGTTAATTTAGGAGCACAAAGGTCTGACTGTAACGCGACGGTTGTGAGTTCGAGCACTATTCGAGGGAACGCTCTGGCACCAAGGCAAAAAATTTCGCTACTCAAAGCTCAATGCCTCGAAGTTTCGACGGAACGCGGAGAAAGGAGTGTTTTGACACTATGTTGCCCTGCCTACCCTGCTGAATGCGAGATACAGAAGCTGATTTATTCTTTACGCAAATTGTTGCTATTCTGTCAAGACATATTATCATTGAAAAGTTTCATCTAAATTTGTTCAGCAATTTCTGCGTGAAAGAGAAACAAATATCTATCCTCATACACTTTCATATTTATAAACTCCTTCTATATATATAATATATAACATCGCCTTGTGTCAGTAGGTATGACACAATTCATATCCTTGAGTGGAAATTGAACCCACAAGCTGTCGTGTTTACAGTGTCACGCTTTCGCCCGTATGCTACGACAAAAAAAATCAGCTTCACTCATTATCCCGCACACAGCAGTGTAGGCAGAAGGAACCTAGCCTAACCTATTCAATTTTATGAACTCCCTAATATTAGCGCGATCAATCAGACATACTCTTCGGCTTTATAATATCAGTGTAGATACACGAGTACATACTAGGAAATTACGACTTGTTATTTATTTTTTATAAAATAGATGTAATGTGCCTATATTATATTATATAATGGTTATTGCAAATTGATGTTATGTTGACGTTATGTGCACGCTTTGTGAAGGGGGAGCGTCTATTTTCCTTTTTCTTTTCTAGGTTTTCGGTAGTTACGTTTCTTACTACATTTTGCATTTCTATAGAGAGATTTTTACACGAAGCTTATTCGTAGACAGCGCGATGGGCCCAGAATCCTGACTTTTGACAACGCAACTTCAAGTTATTCCGAGGTCGATAACAGAAAGCTAGAGTTACGACACTCCGATCCTCGCTCACCATCGACACATTGCGTGATGGGTGGCAGAACTCGACGTCGCCCTTCATCTACTACAGACGGGAAATAAAAAATGTAATATACTTTTTCCGCACTTGAGAGATTTAATCTATAACTGAGCCACGAAAGCCTCCAAACATTAAGTGAAAAAAATCGTAGCAATAATGAAACAAATAGACGCATTTCGACACAAGTCAAAATATAAACAATGATGTTCAAATATTCTAACTCGTAATAAAAGTATTAGTATAAGCGTCGTCGGGCGCGATCAATTCCCATGACAGCTGTCATAGTTCCCGCCATTATCAAATCTAAACAGATTAAATATTACTACAATGATAGGTTTGAGACCCTTGTGGCGCAGTAGCACAGGGGTGTGTTGTAAACGCGACGGTTGCGGATTCGATGGTATCGAATATACTTAGCACAGTGATGAGCTTGCAACTGGCACGCTCGGAATCGAAGAACAGTACATATTATATATAACAACAATAACGAGTGCATATAAATAAAATTTCAAATATTTTGTTTTTTAAAAAAAAAACATTTTTATAAAATCCACAAAATATAGATATATATATTAGGACATCATATTAATTATTTACTATATAAAATCAAAGTAACTCTACTTAAGTGAATAATACACCATTTTCTACTAAAAAGTGTCGAAAGCTGATCTTTTCCAAGTATTTACTCAGTTATGTAAACTTGTCTATGGAATGGGGAGGAAGAGAATAGATTAAGAAAAATGTTCACTGAGTTATGAAATATGATGATTGGACCGTTTTTGGGGTTCCGTGTAGAGGGTGTGTGCGTTCTTATGTTTTGGGACATGTTATGCAATCAATTACTTGATTAAAGATGTACAAAAAAATAATGTATCAAGACTTGAGCCCTTAAGTCTTGGAAACTCTCATCAAGTCATCAAACACCGCTACGTTTAAATTTTTATGTTTTCAAAAAATATTTTCTTTTCTTGAGTGTCAAATACCTTAAAATGGTATATTTTAAATTATGTATTTTTTTTCACTTCACTACGTATTCCGTGTACAGCAGAGTAAGTAGATGCACCGTTGTGTTAATACACTCTGTTCCCCACGGACCTCCAAATTTTCAATATATGTATAATATCTATAAATTTTGCGGTATAAGATATATATAAGGTATTTTCAAAATGCGCAGGAATTATGACAATTGAGGCCGCCGTGGCATAGTGGCACAACATGTAACTTGCATAGGCAACGGACATGGTGACGATTCTCGCTCAGGGGGTTGAATTTATTTCATTACCATGCTCTCAGTAACAATATAAGGCGTGGCGTCGATTCCACTACCCTATAAAAAATCTCTGGAGGTGGAGAAACTGCGGAACGGAGTGTCTTAACACTATATTCCGTCTGCTTACGTCTATATACGCAAGATATAGCGTGAAGCTAAGAAAAAAAACAAACTATCCACAATAAGCAAAAATAGCAGCCCCCCCACATGGGATAGGCCAGGTGCGTCCACAATGGCGGCTAATGTAACACAGCTTTAATGTAAACTCTATGTTATATTATATATAAATATATTGCAGGTAGAAATTACCACTTTACTCACGCCCCCAGGTTTCGTCTGTGATTTAGGGTAGCAAATTTACTTCATTTTGGCTTTGTCCGCTTAAAAGTATTGTAATATTATAGACAAATTATATAAAATCTTTACTTAAATTGTAACCTACCTGGTTATTGTAAAGTTTAATCTAAATTGATTCATTTATTTTTGCATTAGATTGGAATAATAATCTAGAGTCACAAAATTTTCAAACAATATTAGTAGTATAAAAAAAATCAGCTTCACGCTGTATCCTGCACAGAGCAGGGTAGGTAGAGGGAACTCAGTGTTAAACTTAAATTCTGTTATTTCCTAAATTCTGTTAAATGTTATTTAAACCTAAATTATGTTTGTTGACCTTGCTTAATAAATATATGTAAAATAAAGATTCATAATGAAAAAACTTACTTTGTCATTATGTGAACCTGAAAGAGCCTGGAGGTAACGTTTAATTTTAAATAGTTTTAAAATCAATGCATATTAGATGGCGGAACACAACACCGCACTTTTATCTAATTATCAACAAACATTTTTATTAAATCAAGGTGCATTTTGTTGAAATCTAATTAATAACTATCGCTTATACCGTCAGACGTTTTTCAATTGTAGGTAGGTACAGAAATCTATAAGTATTTTACACTAATACTAGCGACTAAAACGCGGCTTCACTCGCTTTAACTTGTGTTGTATTATAGCCAGGGCTAACATTGAGTAGTTTTTGGGTGAAAGCATAATTCGGCAGAAAGTGGGGAACGAAGTGTCTTAACACCGAGGTTGCCCCTGCCTACCATGCTGTGTGCGGGATACAGCGTGAAGCTGGAAAAAAAAAAATACAAAGCTGAATGAGACATCTTAAGGCTTACTGAATTATATTGAAAATTTTATTTTGTGTTGGATAGTCCACTTATCGAGGAAAGCTATCGTTTTAATATAGCCCAGGTACTGTGCCTGTGGGCATTACGGACTTAAATATCTCATCTGCTATGAGTATTAAAATCTTACTTATATTATATAAGCACAGAGGAAACCGCGGCTAACACTAATAATTAATAACATTATTAAGCGATTTGAACAACAACAAAGCCGATATTTGCTTTTATTTTTGCATTTTTATAACTTTTCGTCGTATATGGAAAATGAACTTGATACCATAAACATTTTATTAGAATTTTATTAACAAAAATTTATGTTTTTGATTCCACTTGACCGGTTTATATTAAAATCAGTAAGATATAAACCAGCCAAGTGCGAATCGGACTTTAGCACCAAGGGTGCCGTACCATTATCTATAAAAACGTTAATAAAATCATGTCTGTTGTATGGGATCGCCTTAAATATTTAATTAATTAATTAATTTATTTATTTATTTTTTACTATAAGTTTTTATAGCGGCTGCTGAAATAAATCATCTGTAAAAATGACATTCTAACACGGTACATAATACATAGTCGGACGATGACGGAGACGTACAAATAGTACAGACTACAGGCAGACTCCGTTGTCTATCTGTCGGCACGTTCATTACCAGGCTGTATCTCATGAACCGTAATAGTAATAAGAGTATAGGGGAAGCTTCACAGATATATTTATGTTGCTATATAGGCAACATAAATATATCAAGAAACAAAAAAAAAACAGGGTAAAATAATATTTAAGGGGGCTCCCATACTGCAAACGTGATTTAGTGTCATTTTTATAGATGCCCTTATAGTCTTAACTGGGTTTCTTTTGAACCAGTAGTTCCTGAAATTATATTTTGCAATGAATTCGATCTGCTCCGTAGAACTGAGCGAGTTAGTTTTCAACTCCTGCTGCTCACTCGGTCCTTTCCGCTTTACCATTTGTTGGTGGGAATAAAAGTAGGTACCTACCTACCTATGCAGTTAATTCTTGCAAGGTAGTCCTTAATGGGGCCGCACCACTCGCGGTGGAAATCGGGTTTTATATAATAATAATATTATGTGTTTTATGTGTTTTCCGCATATAGCAGGCTATCCATCTGATCAAGGGTTCTAAAACTAGTTTAATATATAAGCAAAGTAACCTAACATATTAAATATCTATTATTAGAAAGTTATCTTCATCCATCTATCCCGTCCTACCTCGAAAACCAATTAAGTGTTATATACCTACTTGCTATTGTAACAGCCTCTATAAAAATACATCAGCTGTCAGTCGGCGCAGAGATACACACAAAACGTTATAATCTATATAAAGTTGGTTGAAAAACTTTGATCATGTATAATACAGCGTGTTCTGAATAATATAAATATTTTTTTTAAGTGAATAATGTTATATATGAAGCGCATTATGCACTACCACTAATAGTATTCAAGACGGAAAGGATTTTAATAATTTGAATGAGTAGTTCCCGTGATCGGGATCACGTCATACAAACATCAACACGTTCAATCAAACAGATTCTACAGCTTTTTAATATTAGCTAAGTAAATATATGTTGAAAAAAATTAAGCGTGATTAGTTGGTTGAAATTATGTTTTCCTTTCTGAAAATCTAGCTTCCTTTTAGTAATGGTTAATACGGTTACTAAGATTAACAATTCCAAATTAATTATTAATTGGTAAAATATAAATTTAGTAGATTAGAAAGACAAAGCAACCTGTACACAATATAAATCCAAGGACGCAATTTACTCAAATGACATTCTACCGAAAAATATAAATTTCCAAAATAAGAAAAAAAAAGAAACTAAAATAAGGCAGCCGCATTAACTACCTTCGCTTCGAAACATTGATAATTAAAAAAAAACTAACAACATGGCCGCTTTCAACGTCCTTCGGCGTTCGATGAAAAAAATAAAAAGCTTCCAAATTCAAATCGAAAAAAGCGGGACTAATTTCATGCGCTCACGCAGTATTCCATTTTCAAAATGACATTGGAGCGGGATACATATATTAATGACATGCGATAAAAGGAGACAGATATATTATAAATGTATTAATCTGGTCGTAATTTTCTTGAATATGTTGTTTATGCTGAGGTAAATTATATTTAGGGTCGTTTGATTTTTTTTTTCAAATATAAAAACTTTTTCGTTTTATAATAACATGTTTTTGAAATGCCGATTCATAATTTTACCGTTAGGCATTATTCCGAACAGCAACATTTAAATAAGTAATGTACGTATTCACGAGCTCTCTCGATAAAGTAAGTCTTTAAATGACCATTAAACGATTTTTTTACCTCACACACAAATGCTCAAATAACAACAATCAAATTCTAATCTCAGGATCGAATACTGATTCCAATTGAAGTTTCTTTTGCTTTATAGTCCATTTATCGAGCATGGCTGTAGAGTATCCTACATCACACTACCAAAAGAGAGCTTTTGTCCTCTTAGTTAACTCACGCGGGCGACGACGCTGCATGTGAACGCTAGCATTATAGAAATTATATTTTTTTTTATTTCACGCTGTATCCCACACAAAGCAGAGTAGGCAGAGCGAACCGGTAAACTCTTGAAACATTGTGCCGGGCTTGGCGCCCCGCTTTACCTCGTTACCAGAGTAAGTCAGAAAATGAAAATAATGAATATTTCCCGAAAACGAACTCAGAACTTTTCTGTACAGAGCTCAGAAGCGCATATTACAGAACTCAGAATTCTTCTGTAATATGCGGTATATAGTGAAACTACATAAATTGGTATATATAAATATATAAATTAGGTAAATAAGAAGGCTATCTACCTAAAGGCTATTCCAAAGGAATTAAATATATTTTATTATCTTCAAGTAAGTGCACTCGAGGAATTAAATTATTTCCTCACTGTGGTAAAGAAAACAATGAGCGGCATTGAGTTCCACCACTCAACACGCAATGCGTCGAGAATTGGGCGGAAAGTGGCACACAGAATTATCTTAAGGGGACCCGGAGTGTCTTAGAATTGGATTCTCTCTGCCTACCTTGTTATGTGAGGGACTCAGCTTGAAGCAACAAAATAATAATATTAATAGCTAATAAGCCCTACAAAAAACAATATTGCGACATAAACGTCATCTCATTAAAACTCACCTTTTTACTTGGCATGTAACAGAAACCACGTTACAAAACTAGTTTATTCTTATTACTATATTCCAAAAAAGATTCCCACTAACGACGTATGAAATTAAGTTTTTAAGCGCTACAAAATGGCGGACGCTTTTTATATAATTATACCTTATGTCAGTGGTGTTTAAGCTGTCGTGATTTTGGGGCGGTTGTTTAATTTTTTTTTTAATTTTTGTACCGGCTAAGATTTGTAATAAAAGAGAAAAAATAATTCTAAATTTTTGCGGTGTATGGAGAACGGAGTATCTTAACACTAGATTCCTTCTGCCTACCCTGCTTAGTGTGAAATACAGTGTGAAGCTAAAAAAAACAAGAAGAATAATTTTTAAGCATGTATAGAAAGAAAATTATGAATTTTAATTAGGTATAACTTTACCTTTCTCATGACAGGCCATTTCCATGTCAGTACAACTGTTAGCTTATATCTTCTTAAAATGTTTACTATTTCAGTTTAAAATTTCAATTTTCATAACTGCATTGATTGATTCCATATAATAAGAATTAAATAGAATAAAGGCTTATAAGAATCTAACGTAATTAAAATAATTGTTGAGGTTTTTTATAAGCAAAATAAAGAAAATATAATATCTTTTAATTGATATATCTCATACGAACAAGTATAATGTAGTGTAAAAAAGAATATAACGATAATGACACGCCAGTCTTGTCACAAGGGCACTGCGTGAAGCTGATTTAATTTTTAATTTTTGTATTGAAACCTAAATATACTCATTATTTCATAAAAAAAACTTTATTATTCCAGACATTCAATGCCAAGAAAAAATATTATAATTATTAATGCGGGCCGTTCGTTGGAACGCCAATGCCTTAAAGGATCGAGGTGATTTAAAACTTTAAAATCGATTCTGAAAATTTGAGCCTTTAAAAAGTAATGATTGTCTTTGGTAGCACTCATTTTTTTCCGTTTTAATGATATTTTAGTTGCATTTTGTTATGCCTTTACTCGATTTCGTATTATAAATCTGAACTTTAATAAATATTTAAAATTTATTGTTTATCTTTCAGCAATATTTTTCCATTTAAATAATGTCAAGAGATTTTAAATTTATAAAGCTTTAATTACAGTTGTAATACGTAAAAAAATAGTTTTCAATAATAAAAATACGGTTTCAAATTTATATTTGATCTAAGATTTAATTGAGTATTTTTTAAAAAATCCGACGACGAGATATAAATTATGTTAAGAACTTAACTTAACTTAAATGAAGGTAAAATGTACTGTAATTTAAAATTTAACTTTAATTGCCTACATATGCAAATTTATTCTAATTTAAACGCTTTTATCATCAAAAAAATTACAAAACACATAAATTAAAGAATAATAATTATTTAAAATATATCGAATAATCTTGAAAAATGTCACTCATTTAATTCAACCGATTAATAGGATTCAAGCCCTAAACTGATAAGGGAAACCAGCTTCACCGTTAAAACGAGATAGTATGACCTCTTACTCGATACAAGTGATAGAGATAGCTATATATTTCACGTGTCAATTCAAATTGCTGCACTGTGATTGGCCACTTTTTGTGTGTTCAGAGGGCGTCGTCGGTTTCCCGCCATAAATTGAGTTGTTGACACATTAATAAGGTTTGAGGTTATGTTTTAATATATATATTTTTTCTCTGTCCATCTTGTTTTATTTTCGTGCTAAATTATAAACGTACGCCGTTTAATGAACAACTTGTGAGGTCTAATTAAAGTGCATACGGAACATGGCGTTGTTTTATCGCTTCAATTGTTTTTGTGATAGTTTTTAAACGGTTTGGTGGTTTTCGCAATGATTTTCTGTTTTGTTTACAGCTCAAGTCTTTTGTAGTTTTAATTTTATGGTTTGGACAGAAACGGTATGGAATTATGCCTTTTTATTGTAGCTCGTTAGTTATAATTGTTTCTTGGTTGTGATATGTCGAGCGGATTTTTTTATTGTTTTACATATCAATTTTCTATTAATTTACCATTTCCGTTCAGGGTTTCATTGCACAGGGGCGCTACACGAGCCGGAGCCGCCCCTGCTCAGCAAACGAAACGAAAACGAAGACGAAACTCAAAGTCGTCGTTATTATGTCGTTGCCAAATCTGTCCCGCTTAAAATTGGGCACTGTCCACTGCGACTTGGGTTGCCTGACGGCCGGGACATCCACGATAGACCCGGATTTTTCTTTTCTTGTCCCGTGTCCAGTATTTTTACTTTGCTATGCTGAAATTCATAAGTACAAAGTTTAATATTTAAGTCTTAAAAAGGCAGTTAAAAAATTTAAAATACTTACATTTAGTTATGTAGATCAGTAGGTGGAAAAAAATTGACAGCTTCACCTCGAATCTGGCACTAACTCTTCTTTTTCGTATCCTGAAAAGGATAGGCCTGAATTTGAAAACTTGAACTGCGGCACAATGGCAATTGGATTTAGATGCACTTGAATAATAACGGAGCAAGCATTTAAAATATTAAAAAAAACCTAACACAAAATTGAATCGACTACCATCCCGTCTACAGTTCAACATTATCCAAATTACACCTCAATGCTTGCAATTAATATTAATTACTTAAAATACCTCAAAGCCACCTGTGCATGCGCATTCTTAGATTGAATTATTTAACACAAAAATAATTAATGTTATTACCGTTATAAATACTTAGCAGGTTAGAATTGAGAAATAAATTTTATTTTATAGCGCGGAATTGTGTTCTAGGCGTGTTTGGCCAGTTTTTTTTCTCGTTATTATTTCTTTAGTGGTTTAATTAATAAGTCTATGAAAATTTATAAAATCATCACACATAGGTGTTGAGTTAAAAGTTGTGTAGATCAACAAATTTATAAAACAGGCAGCAGCAGACAGGAAGCAGGCGTGGAACCAACCAACTCCTATTCCTCAGTTTCGGCCCAAGTTTCGAGATGTTGCGTTTTGAGAAGCGGAACTTAACACGCCTAACACGCTTTGTGGCTTTATTTTAAAACAATTGAAATATTGTATAGAAAATGCTTAAAGTTGCAAGATTCAATTTTTGCGTAGGTTAGTGTAGGTAAAACAGTGAGGCACTCATTCAAAATAAACAGTGTCGATTTTATAAACATTTATTATTTTCATAGTTAATGACAAGCGGCCAACACGTGGCTTCTACTGTTTATAGTTATCGTTATATTAAAGCCAAATTATACAAAATATTAATATAATTTGTTATGTATATGTTACTCTGATAAGCATAAGCTGCATAGTTTCTTCAAAGTACGTTCAGTAGTTTTTAATATGACAAACGTTCATCTTCATTTTTTTTAAATAGGCTTGCATTTGCTGTCCAAATACTATAAAGAAGTATAATTTGACGAGAGAAATGTTATTTACTTATGTATTATCGATTAATCGGATGGACACACCAATTCATTTTTAGATTTACGTCATAAATGTAAAGAAAAATAAAAATTAACACCACCTTTTCTTTATAACAAATAATTATTCGTTAAATATTTGCATATATCTACTAGCAATGAACAGGTTTGAATATATTTTAAAAAAATAATTATAACCACAAAATCAACGTAATCTAAAGAAAAAATTTAAAAATTCCATCACGCTATATAACACAGATATTTCACAATAAATTTTGTATTTACGTATTTGTTTACACAAAATAATATATCACCTTTTTTTTAGTTTCACGCATTTCCTGTATACTTTTAGTACACTGTGAGAATCTAGCGCCAGGTCACTGCGTTTTGACTGGCGGAGATTGACGCCGCATTTTTTGTAACAGTGAGTGAATAAAAATAACTCATTTCTCCTAGTGCATTACACTGAGACACTCTACCTTATACGGTCTAACTTATTCATGAATTATTTATCGAATGTTAGACCAATTCTCACCTTGGCACGCGTAGAACAGTAGAAAACAACACAATTATTAAACAATACGATCAAAAGAAACAATAAACACAAAAGAAAAAAAGCAAAATCCCCGATTTGCAATGCTATAAACACAATTGTCTATGACCAGGTGACGTACAATTAAAATTAAAAAAAAATTACTGTCAAACGCCAACGTCAATATTTTGGCGCGATTCGAAACGCAGCGGGTAACGAGTCTTAGCTACAATTTTGTCAAAATAAACCATTGCACCTTAAAAATATGGTCGTTTTTAATATTTTTTAAGTTTTACAAAATATATTTTGACAACAACAGAATACCTAACGCGTTACGCCTGTACTAATGAAACGAACTTGTTTTGCGGGTATTCTTAGAATGTTTAAAGTTGATATTTGCGGACAAAGTATGTAAGTTTATTCTTATTTTCGTTCTGTCATACATTTTTGTGGTGAATTGATTATCAGGTGTGTATGGTGTGACCGTTCCCCCTCATTGTTGGCCACATCGTGCTGAGTATGAAATTGCTTAAAATTTTTGAGTAAAGGCTGTTTATTTTTGGTAAATTTTGTTTAAATTTGACATGCTCTGTTGGTGTACAGGTGTTTTGACGTTTATATGTGAAAAAAATACTTTTATTATCTCATACGCTTTAATGTCTAAATGCGACGGTTGTGAATTCATATCCTACTCGGGGTACGAACAAATTTACTTAAAAGTTCTAATTCCAAGGTGAATGTTGATAAATTATACAAGAAAAAGATACTCGACTGTCATGGCGCAGAGGCACAAACGTGCGACCGTAAATACGACAGTTGTGAATTCGATTCTCATTCGATTTTCAATTCTTCGCCGCTGGTAACCTTCGCTGTGATAACCGCCGCCACTCAACAATGCCTCGAGAATTCGATGAAAGTTGGGGAGCGTAGTGTCTTTACACTAGATTTCCAGGTGTCATCTGCTATATCCTTTCATATTTGGAAAATCCACAGGAGGAATTCAAAGACGGATCCACTAAAGTAATAAACTAACAATGAAGCCATAAACATTTGCTTCAACACTACATACATTTGAACTTAAAAAACGTTTACTTATTAATGTTATTCAACATTGTTTATATAATTACTGTACTATTTCTTCTATCATTTCAACACTGGTGGTTTTTTAAAGAATTGTTTTTTTTTTATTAATTCACAACACGCAATGGAGACTGGAAACAATTTATTATTATATATTATATTTATTTAGTTATTTTAATTATATATTATATTTAATTTTATAAGTACAGCTCTATTTCATTTAACACATAGCTGTTACGTATGGCCTTATTCAACTCTTAATATAGACATATTTCTACCGATCCTGATAAGATTTTCTGTACTTCAATAAGTATAATAATATAAACTTTAAGTGTTTGGTTGAACGCAATATTATCAGGAACTACTAGTTTGGATTGAAGAATAATTTTTATATTGCAAAGTCAATGGATGGATGAAGGGTATATTGTATTACATCAAGAGTTGTATATGCATCAATGTATATGCATCGAACCTACTTTTCAAGTCAGTTTTATAATATTTGTACATATTATACTTATGATTTATTAAAAATATTTCAATTTAATACGAGGATACTCCCTGAAGTTTTACGCTGTGCACTGCATGAGGTCTCAGCATTGTGTCTTACCAAATATCTATACTACCTCTAATTTACCTAAACATGACTTTTGTTTTATATATTACATGTTATGTGTTATTTATTATAGCCATTTACCTTTAAATGCTCATTATTTATATGTGGGGTTATTATCTTTAGTGTGAACGCGATAGGTGTAGGATGTGGGTTCGATTTCCACTCGGGAAAGTGACATTTTTTCGCTCTGCTAAAAAGACAAAACGCAATCAATGTCTGGGAAGTTGGTCCAATCACTAGATTCCATCTAACCTACCCTGCCTAAAAAAAGGATAACAAATGTTTAAGAGGTATAGTTTGTATTTAAAAAAAAATATTTAACAATTATTTGTTTGGTCTGCCCCCACTGCAATTGTAGGTCACCGTAGGTCACTCTACATTGGGACAAAAAGATCGACGTGATTCTCGATAAATGAAAAAAAATCTTTAAATTCGCACTATAGTTCCTTAGATAAGCGCGTTCAACCAAACAAACTTTTCGACTTTATAATATTAATATAGAACTGGAAATTACTGTACACAATAAAAATATTTCAATTAGTATACAATAAAATAAGCAAAGTAAGGGACAAAACTTGTAACGCCACAAGGGGTGCGCGGCATGAGGTCTATCCATTTATATTTTCAAACATTTAAAATTCATCATCAGTTTAATTTTTATAATTTACATATTATTTAGTATATATATATATATGTAGGTATCCTTTTAAAATAATCTAAGAGTAAAGAAACTGTTAAACACTTACTCTACACTTAATGAGTCTCACAAACGCCAATCAAACCATATACACACTACGACATTTCACATAATATATAAATAAGATAGAAACCTATTTATATATTTTTTTCAAATTAAGTTAAAATATATGCGTGTTAAGGTATGACATTTAATTAGCAGGTAACTTACGAGCGGGCCTTAAACGGCCCTCTCGTAATGGTATAATTACAGTGTTGCTCACGTATCGTTGAAGAATTATTGAAAGACTAGCGGCCGGCCCACACCTTTGCTAGCTTATTTGTACCTTTATTTCATTTCGGTCTGATGTCGAGGCAAAGCGCGGCGTTTGATTCCGCTATTTTAAACCAATACCTCCAGAATTTGAAAGTGGGGAGCAGAATATCTTAGCACTAGGATCGCGCTTTCTATCCTGCAACATACTGATGAAAACAAAATATAAACAATACTGATATTATAATTGAAATATTTATTTACGTTTATATTTCCATTTTCTTCGCTCTGGTGTCGAGGCAAAGCGCGGTGTTGAGTTCTGCCACTCAACACGCAATGCCTTCAGAATTCGCCAGAAACTGGGGAACGGAGTGTCTTAAAACATAGGTTTCCTCTGCCTACTCTGCCGTGTGCGGGATACAGCGGATACTGATATAATATATGATATTATAATTAAATTTAAAGTCTGTTATTAAATGTAAAAGTCTGTAAGTATGGACATTTGAAGAAAAAAGGAAAATTCGTGCACGAATCTCGAGGCATCGATCACGTTGTCCATGGTTAAAAGAAAAGGAGTGTCTCAACACCAGATACTCTAGTCCCCTCTGCCTATCCTGCTATGTACATATTTCACAAAAACACAGACAGACAGTTTAATTTTATGTATTGTACAGATGTACAATTTTCTTATTATCCAACTAATGACTTAGCAGGAATTTATGTTAACTAGAACTATCTATAGTTTCTTATGATTAAACGGTTATTAAGTCTGCCATTTTCTTGAAATATGTGCAAATTAAAATGTTTGCGGTCTTCTTGTTTTTTTTTTTGGCGCTTTTGTGGTGGTTGGATATAGAGCCTGTAAATAATAGATGTGATTTCAAATTAAGTTCATTTTTATTCAAACTTATAAACATATATTGTTATAAAGGGAAAAAAAGTGTAAATTTCTTCACGCTTTATTCCTCGCCGAGGAAGCCAGGGAGAAAGCAGCGCCAAACCCTACAGGCCTCTCTCGTCTCGTCCACTGTCTTCAACCTGTCGGTATTTTACTGATGCAATGTGAGTTAAATAGTTTTAAAAAGAAGTAATAGTCACAAATTATTTAACACGCAATACTTTATTAATATTAAATGTTCAACGCTCGATACGAGAGTGAGTTTCTTTATCATACCCGCGGCAACGTCACTTGTCTTGTCGATCATATTTTTGTGTAGGTAGTTGGTAAATAATATAGAATAAAGCACCGTAACGAACATGTAATAAACAAATAAGTAATAAATAGCTATCGCTATGATCTCAAAGATCATCCGAAGTCTCCTTGAGTCTTGCTTCATAAATCTTTTTTGCTATTCTAAGAAGTTTTGTGGTATGCATATTTAAAATAAATAAATTCCAAGGGCATCGTAGCGCAATGGGACAGCGCCTGCCTGCAAACGCATAAGCTGTAGGTTCGATTGCCACTCGAAAGAATTAACGGAAACTATACACTAGTTTACCATGAAGTATCTCGGATCCCATTTTATGTTTTTTAAATGTCTAAATATTTGATACTAGTGGTGTCGAACTAGCGTCTATCGAATATTGACCAATATTTTTGCATTTTCACATAAGGCTTAAGTAAGAAAAATTATTGATATATGTTTTATTCTTTAGATTCAATCAATAAGAGTTAAAGTAATGGTGGAACTCAATGCCACCTTTTAGCTTGTTGAAATAAATAAATCAGCATCAAACTGTATCCCGCACACAGAACCCTCCATTCCCCACTTTCTGGCGAATTCTGGAGGCGTTGCGTGTTGAGTGGCAGAACTGGCAGAAAAGGAAATATAAATTTAAATAAATATTTCATTTCCTCGAGTGGGGATTGAACCCTCGACCAGTCGGTTGGTTGGTACAGTCACACTTTTTGCCCCTGACATGACCTCAACCTTATTCCCAGAGTTAGGAAATGGAAATAATTCACCGAACCAAAACAGTACGGCAACCCCGAGATGTATAGAAATGTTTAAAAAAATTTAATATACGTAAACGCTTTATTTCAAAAACTATACACACAATAGTGATCGATAAAGTAATGTTGTCTCAGTGATGAGTGATACGAGAATAACGAAGTGTCCTAACACTGAGTTCCCTCTGCCTACCTCTGCGCGCTCTATGCGCTCTAAAAATATATTAATTTTTCCTGTAGCAAACCATTTCCAAGAAACGTTCTTAAAACACCTCTTAACTTAATAACGTTCGATCAATATAAATATATTTAAAAGCTCAAGTTAATGTTTTACGCATCGAAGCAACGATTATGAAATAAGTATTTTTATTATAATGTAAAAGCATCAAAGACATGCGCATGCGCAGCCCATTATGTTTAATGTTAATTTATAATCTGCACTTGGGTCTTGTTATTTAAATTACTTGCTTATAAATGCAGAAGTAGACCAAAATCTTTTTATTTCAATTATTATTTCTAAAAATATTAAGCTTAATTTTTTTAAAGTCATTTTTGTCAGAATTGTAATTTATTCTACTTTTTACGAGAACTATACTTAAAATGATCAGAAGAAGATGAATATGCTAAATAACATTTTTTTACATTTTTATACATTTTTCATGTTTATTTTGAGTTATCCAGGGCAAATCAAATTGTGGCCCAAATTGACTTATTTTAGCCATTAGGAATTAGAAAAATGCTACACTGCAATTTGTTTAGGAGGGTAGGTAACACATGTTTTGTAAATGTCATTTAATAATAATTTTAAACATGTAAAATATGTTTAGTCTTTACGAGTCATATCACAGGAATCATATCACCAAATATAAATGAGTTTTTCGCTACGTAACCTTCATCCAAGTGAAATAATCAAACAATAATTAACCAACGACATACAAACATCAATAACCTATGCAAACCCCAATAATTAATATATAAAACAAAAATACATAATTAACACAGGCTCTACACTTTCCAGCCAATTACAAATAAAAAGACAGAAAGCTTAAAAAAAGAAAAGAAATCGTTAAACTCAAACGAAAAGGGAACGTAAAAAGTTCAAATTTAAAATTCGAATTCTATATTTCGATTTTCGAACGACCGGACCACACACGTCGAGCGGTTTTGAAAAAGGAACGATACAACACACTGTTCGTTACCTCAACGGCTTTTTTAATAGTGTTAGACTGTTAGAGCAAGATAGAAGATTAAAAGTTAACGTAAAAAAGAGATGGATATACTATATTATTATTTTAACTAGTTTTTCTTGTGGTTTCGCTTAGTTTTATAGTATATTGGAATAGATAGATTTTTGATTTTTTTTCTTCAAATATTTTATGTTGTGTAATGCTTGTAGAACAAGAGGCTTATGCATACCTATATTCTATTTTGTATAGAACTGTATAGTTTTTAAAACCAAGACCTAAAAAAATAAAGAAAATAATAAAAAAGTAAATATTTAATTTTATTCTGAATAAAGCTTTTATTACCTTAAATAATAACAAAAAAATCCAACTAACACACAACCTTTACCCCATCGTATCTTTAATTAAATACAAAAAAAAACAAAAACCTTTTTTTTTTAATTTAAAGCACGCCTCTACATAGCACGGGTAGCCGGTTCGAAACGAGAATAATGTTGTACACTATATACACACATCGACCGAGGCATAAATTAGACCGCTTTATCGACCGCCTCTGATCGGCCGACACTAAGGTCTACCTTTTTATAGTTTTTTAAATATCCCCGAGGCCTTTGAAGATTATTTTATCAGTAATAAATAGTGGCGGCCCTACAGCACGGTCGAAGAGTCGTAGCCGTCCTGAAGCTGGCTGTAGATTAGCCTATGGTGATTGGATTGGGATTTTAAGAGTTTTTTTTTTAATTCTAGTTACTTTCATCTCAAACGCAAGTGAACAATACAAGGTCAGAAAATCTAACTTCAAGTCGGCCACGACACTTCGACCGTACTGTATTTAGAAGGAAGAGAGTAGAGGTATTGAATTTTTTATCACCCAGCTTATAGAGTGGACGACAAGAAGGTAATCATCGCTAGGTTTTATATCATTACACCTTTACACTGTGTCCCACATACAGAATTATTTAGTATTTTTAAGACATTGCATGTTGGTAGCGAAATTCAACGCCGCGCTTTGTCTACCAGAGTGGACAAATAATAATTAAAATTTTATTTTATTTTATTTATTCCCCCGAGTGGGGGGTGCCAGAACTATTGCTTTACAATTACATGTGGTCCTGCGACGACGTGTAGTCATTACTTTTAGCTATCATTCAATATGATTTTATAATCTTTATACTTAAAACTAAAACTAAAAATAAAAGAAAAATAGAAGAAGATATAGTTCTTCTATTTTTCTTTTATTTAGCTTCATGCTGTAACCCGCATATAGCAAGGTGGGCAGAAGGAAACTAGTGTTACGGCACTTCGTTCCCCACGCACCGCACAATTTTTGAGATATAGCGTGGCAAGTGGCGAAGCTCAACGTCACACTTTGTCTTGCTACCAGAATGAGAAAATGAATATATTTCTTTCCCCCAAATAGGAATCGAACCCGTCGTACTTATATAATAGTGTTACATTTATAAAAAATTAAAAATTAAAGCATCAAAATCGGTTTAACGTTTTCATAATATTCTTAAACGCCATCTTGTAATATAATCCGCTTCCAACTAACCGACAGTTGGTGCTGTTTTGTAAAAAAAAAACAGTTTATATAGTTTTTAAAGCTTTGGGAGATTATTTTGTTATCTGTGGTAATAAAGTAGGTATATTTTTTCTATGTTTTTTTTTAATTCAATAGAAACCTTTTTGGTGGGAAACGGTTTTGACAGATAAAACGATTTACGCGGCAACTTTGTAAGGTATAATATATAATGTATTTCTTTTATTTAGTTGTTCGCGTTGAAATGTTGTAGATATGTTCATTGAATTATTATTTTTACTATCTTTTTTACTTTTTTTGCTTCACGCTGTACTATAGGTATGCAAGGTATGGGAATCCAGTATAAAGTGACTCCATTCTCCATTTACCACCCAACTTTAAAGACATTGCATGTTAAGTGTAGAGTTCTATACTTCACGGTGTCTTGTTACCAGAGCTCCAAAATGAAAACCGATTCAACCCCCCCAAATGAGAATTGAACTAACAACCGTCACCTTTTCAGTCAGACACTGCGCACGATGGACCTACATGATATTTATAGATATAGCCCGTCCCATATCATATAAATCGGTACACCAAATACACTTTGATCATAACACAATAGAGAATCAGAGTAAATAAAATATAATGAATGATACTAATATGATCTCTGGAGAGCTATTGTTACGCTTTTGGGGGATTTGGTAAGGAAGCTGCGTGTTTGACAGCGTTTTATTTTTGTTATAGACCTAAATTATTAAACGAAATTAATTTTGAAAAAAAAACCTGATGAGCGTGATAAAGGCGTGAACGTGAAAAAAAAATCATATAACGAGAGATTTGTGTGATCTGTGTGACCTACAAGCAGATATATGGACTTATGTAAAAAAAATCATTCAAATATTTTAACGTTTTTTTTTTAGCTTCACGCTGTATCCCGCACATAGCAGTCGTAGTATTAAGTGACCTAGTATTACAATACTCAGTATTTATTCCTCATTAAGACACTCGTGTTTTCTCACATAGATAAGCAAAATAAAAATAATAATAATAGCCGCTATCACATCACTAGTACTCGTACCTCCATCCTATTAGGTGTTCGTTCGAACGCGTATAATTTGTATGGTAGTTATTAAGACCCAGATACAACGGGATGAGATTCAACATCATAAGTATTTAATGTATTTAATATATTACCTACATTATATTCTATAAATAAAGCATGGCGGCCCAGTGAGGCTATCTATCTATCTATATATAGTTGTAACATAAATATCCCTTATATAGCAGGAAAGGCAGAAGTAAGCTGGTATAAGACACTCCATTCCTCACACGGCTCCTAATTTCCAAAACACAGGTGTTGAGTGGTGGAATTCAAGGTCTTTATTTCCTTACCAGTGCGAAAAAATTGTTTTTTATTAATAATTCATTCCCCCAAGTGTGGATTGAACCCACAAACATTGCCTGAACGTAAATCTTTCATAATTATTAACATTATAAGTTGTCTTTTATAAACAAACTACGGCTTTGATTTAAAAATAATATTCTTTTATTGACAAGGAATAAACTACAATAGTTTTTCTGTAAATAAAAAAAATATATTAAAAAACAAAGACAAAATATATTTCCGTTTCCCTTTGAAATGCAAATACTTCCTCTATTGCTGTTCTCATATTACATTAAAGTTGGGAAAGCAAAGGCATCATGTTATACAGCCTAGTGTTGGTTGAAGTGGATTGTAAATATATTTTTACTAGCGACCGACACGCGGCTTCGTCCGCTTATACTCATTGTTTTATTAGAGCCAATTTATATATTTTTCAGGCTTTTTATATTTTAAGAAAACCTATTGAATTATCTTCTTTTTTGAACTTTTCACTTATTTATGGACAAGAAAAACTCCTAACGAGGAAATATAAAAAATAAATTATTAGATACAATCTTTTTTACAAATTAAGTCTACAGCTTTTGCGTGTACAAGAGAGGCGATAATATTTTTGATACGCGTTCTTTTAATCCTCCAACGTTAGTATTAATAATGTAATCTTTATGTTAGGTTTACCGAGATATATATAGGTTTTAATTACAAAAGACTAAAATAAAGAGGTGTAACCTATTTATTTAAACGTGTATCATTTTTAAAATCATATTCCAAATTTTAAAAAATATTCTTCTTATCTTCACGCTTCACACATAGCAGGATAGACGGGTAGACAAAGGGAACCTGGAACCTACTGCTAAGATACTGCCGTGGAGGTATTGTGTGGTTAGATGGTGAATCTCAACGCCGCGCCTTGCTGGATTAACAGAGCGAGGAAATTAAATTATTAAATTGCTGTTTTTCAGTATGTGGATATTTTCTTTAAAATTATAAAGTTATACTAAATTAACTACTTTACTAAATTAACTACTACTTATACTAAATTAATCTGAATAACTTAAGTATACTACTTAGTAATTCCGATTAATATACAAATAATTATGGAGTGCAAGCGAGAGAATCCGCGAGCGTGTAGCTAGTATAAAAATATATACATATATTGAACTATTAACGCCTTTCTGAACCAATTATAAAGATATTTGACACGCACGTAGTCTGTAGTTACCGTCGCCTAACCATAAGCTACTTTTTACAGAAATCTATTCTGATTCCCGTGGGATAACACTTCTTATATTTTTGTGTATTATTTTTTTTTAGCTTCACGCTGTATCCCGCATAAAGCTGAATAGGTAACACAGTCTTAAGACAATGCGTTCCCCACGCATAATTGAATTTTCGAGACATTGCGTGTTGAGTGGAATAACTGGCCACGGATGAAAATAATAGTCATGAATAAATGATGAATAAATTATAATATTATCTCATAAATATATAATTACTCATAATGCGTGGGGAACGGAATGTCTTTAGACTAGGTGCCCTGTACCTACCCAACTATATGTAGTATACAGTTAGAAGCTGAAAAAAAAACTTTTTTGAAAAAAAGGCCGATGAAGCTCGCCTAATAGCATGTATAAAGTAACATAAAAATAGTGGTAAAAGGATAGCGTGATATAACAATTTAGTCGATATCTGCCCACAAATATAAAAAAGCACATGTAACGAGAGCTTATGAGCTTTTGAAGAAACGATGATATAACTCTTAATAGTCATCGTCTGTTCATACGATGGCTGTGGCTTTGATTCTCTCTCTCAATTCTATTTAATGTCGGCTCTTTCAATTTTATATTATTTAAACCACTGATTGAGGAACAAGCGTCACGCTATAACCCATATAGCAAATAGGACTTAGTGTTAAGATACTCCGATCTCCGATGAGCTTTTTCTGAAAAGCAAGCTAATCTAAGCCAGAGCTCTTTCATCTGATACCTCACTTGAACTAGCAGCCTTAATGCCAAATTTTGCCCCTTTTAAGGCTATAATTTCGATCGAAATACAAGGTTTTTGCGATATAAACAGCCGTATCTTTGTTATTATAGGTAAATATAGAATTACGATGTTTCAGGAAAACATGGGGTTGTAGAACTGAGTATATGGTTTGAATTTCAACTCGATATCTTCAAGCGTTCCTGAGATAAGTGCTCATGAAAGAGACAGGACATGACAGACAGACAGACGAAACGGACAATAAACTAATCTTATAAGGGTTTCTTATTTCACTTAAAAGGTACGAAACCCTAAAAATGCTACGTTTGGCCGTCATTAAAAAAACCTGTAGACCTTACTTAATCGAAACCCTTATAGTTCAGAAGTTGGCAGACCCGCAAATACCAACGACATAAATAAATTTTAACAAGCATATGAGAATTTCAACGAGGCTTGTAAGAACATATTATAGTGGTTTAAAATTTTTGTAACGATTACTTCAACTCATAAAATATTACAGTATATTTCTCTCTCTCTGCTACTTTTAAAAATTAATGTTTATTACTAAGATTTATATTAAAAAAAAAAGTTAGCCCATTTCGTCATTATACAAATCATAAATCGCGCTAACAGTCCTGTCTAATTCCCGCAAATTAGACGGCGTTGCGTGTTAGATGACAGTTTGTCATCCCCAACTAACTAATATGGTGGAAAAATTACATAAAATTCGATTTTGTTTCAGCCAAATGGCGGTAGTTAGGTTAAATACGTTATATTTTATTATTTTACTAAGCCTTAGTAGCAGGTAGGTTTTAAAAGCGTATTTTTGATTTATTAAAAAAGCCGTCGTAGCCACTCCACACGCAATGCCTCCAGAATTCGGCAGAAAGTGAGGAACGGAGTAGCTTAACACCGAGGTTCTCTCTGCCTACCCTGCTGTGTGCTGAATACAGCGTGAAGCTGAAAAAAAAAACTATATTTTTGTTATGGATTCGATTCCTGCTCAGGGCAATTCATAATTCCCGAACCGACTTATTATGTTAAGTAATGACCCTTAATCCCCAAACCGAGTAATAAAACATTGTTCTGAAATCAAGATATTGCATTAACTAGTGGAACCTAGTCTCCAAATCGAGAGTGGAACTTAAAACTGCGCTTTATATTAATAGAGTGGAGAAAAGAGAACGATTCCAAATGAGAATTGAACCGACAACTATCACGCTTACAGACGCTGTGCCACTCCACCACTATAGCCTCATACATCGCATAGTAAAATCACAAAAAGCTATAAAGCCAAAATTAACATATAAATTGTTATTTGTGTAACGCCCGAGCTCGACGTGATAAGGCACGGGGGGGTTGGAGCCGCGCATATTTCGCTTATAACCTACTGCACAGGTAACTTAAATTAATTATATTTTAAACAGATTTATTACATTTAATGTTATTTAGTGTCTGCTAACGCCCCGAACGCGACTTCACCCGCTTTAAGTTATTATATAAAAGCCAAATTATACAATTTCTTAACATAAATAATAATAATATTACTATAAAGCTTCATCTAAAACCGTTCTGTAGCTTTTGCGTAAGACAAGACAAACAAATATCAATCCTCACTAACTTATATAGTTTCATATTCATATTATATTAATCTATGATATTTATTTACTTCACGTTGTATCCAGCATTTTGTAGGGTAGGCAGAGCGAACCGTTGTTACGACACGCCATTCCCCACGCACCACCTTTTCTTCTTGATGTTGAGTTTTGAGTGGCAAAAAAATACATCGTAGAACATCTTTATTCTAGCATGTGTGGCATTTTGAACATTTTACATACTATTGGTTCAAATTTTACTTTCTAGAATGACAAAATAATATTACCATACTTCCTTATTGAACATGCAATGTGAATGCAATTTAAACATTTACATTTAATTTGATCTCTTTATTCACATAAAGTTTCTAGCGACCCTCCACGAGTTCATCCGATTGAACTACACGATTATTTATTTCATAAACTGAATTGTGATTGTGTAACAGTTTTGTATTAGAAACGAACGGAAGCTCTCCATTTTTATTTCCTATTGATCATACCGTAATGTAATATAATCTGCAGCATGTCTACCCTGTATCTGAGTACATCTTGATAGATTAACTATCTAATGCAAAAATTATTTTCCGATTCGAACTTGTAGTTTCGGAGATTAACGCGTTCAACTGAACAAACTATTCCATTTTATGATATTAGGTATAGATATAAAAACTACAAAACAATATATTTTTATCTATTCTAGCTTTACATAAAGATAATAAATGGCATACCACACCACAGACAATAGTATGACAATATGAAAATGACAGATGCGGTTAATGTTCCCGCCATTTTCGGCCAATGGCGGCGGGTTTTTTATCATCGACAGCTGCCGTTGCGTTATTGGGTGTTTTTACATGGGGTGGCTCTTTTCGATTTGATTGTTGTGTAAATTAACTATATTGTTTTCGGATTGGATTTTTTTGCTATTTCTGAGTATTTTTTTTTACATTTTAATGAGTTTGTTAATTGGTTTTTGGAAATAGGCAAAGATAGATTTGTAGTTTTAATTCTATTTCTTTTAATTACAAGGTATTATATAACATTATAATTTTACAAACAAAATATTCGCATTTTTTCAGTATAAATTCTAAGATATCAATTCACTTTTCATAAATAGCAAAGATCTGAAATTAACTGCCAAAAAAAATTTATGTATTACCGTAATAAAAATGTAAACACTTAACCAAGTAATTACTTATCCGATAATGGAGTTCACCTTGTTATTATCGTCGTAAAACTATAATATACAAGATTCAATCGGGTTTTACTATCTACAAGCTTATGGAAGCTAAAACTTTAACCATTAAAATAATCATTTAATATTTAACAGTGTGTAAAATATTTTTGCACATTACAATAGTCTTTAAAATTTATCCAGCAACCGGGGTTTACTTGAGTTTACTTGTATTAACAATCGTTAGATGCTCTTGGAAGTCTCAACTGTAACAGTATCAAGTTCTTTTTTTACTTTTATTCTTTATTAAAATCTACAAAATATAACGTCACCGTAACTTCGGGGTTTTCAAGAATAGATACCGCTCTCTTTTACAATACCTTGAAATACCTTACCTTGAAATACCTACCAATACCTTGTGTAAAAACTGTATCTGATGATGGCTTTGTAACTATAAATATGAAAAAATATGAAAATAAGTAAGCGCATAGTGCGCTTTTTGAACGGGACTCTAAAAATTTGAATTATACCAACTCTCTGAAAATTATACCAACCTTTACTTTCTGTACAAATCAACCATCAACACCATATGTTGTTCAATGAAAGACTTAGTAAAGTCTCAGTCTTAATAAAGTCCATTCTCATTAAGACCGTTTCGTTTCCCACTTTCTTCCGAGTTCTTGAGGCACTGCGCATTATCGGATCTCAACCCTGCGCTTTGCCTCATTACAGAGCGAAAAAATTAAAATATTCCAATTATATTTAAAATTATTATAACTGTATAATAATGAGGCGAAAAAGGTATGTAGAGACCGTAGCGTTTGGCGCTACTTTCTCTCTGATTACACCTCTAGGGATAAAGCGTGAAGCTAAGTGAGTAAATAATTGTAAATACAAATGAGATACCTCGTGATGAGATATTCCATACTCCCCTTTCCCCACAATTTTCGAGGTGAAACTCAACGCCGCGGTGAAAGAGTGAGAAAATGAAAAATACATTCCCCGAGTGGAAATCGAACCCACAACCGTAATTTACAGTATAACGGTTCACAATCATAAAATCTACTAGACAAAACCACAATATACGATCTAATATGAAAAAGTCGACTCAGCGGGGTGATGCAATAAGAGGAGGTCCAATAAAACTGAAATTTTGCGGACGTGTCATTACGTGAAGTTGTTGGCAACACATGGCGATGGCGACGCCATGTTTCCTAATATTATATGTAATAAATGTTGTAAATATCTAATGTTTGTCGTATATTGCAGTTTGGATTTTTATTACCATATAACTAGATAAATGGAATTCTTATTTGTGACTTTTCTTGGGATTTTCAGAGAGCGGTTGAATGAAACCAAATTATTAGTGGTACTTACACGCGAGAGTTCTTGATTCAAGCAATTTCACAGTTTTTCCTGTATAGCAGGATAGGCAGAAACTTTTCTGACTATCCCGCTAGGGATAAAACGTGAAGCAGTAAACCCTATCGTTAAAACCCTGTAATTACCACTTTTGGCATTAAGTACCTTTTGAGTTATTGAGTGACGTAATTCAACAGTAACAGCACGGAAATAAAATTATTTAGCTAAATTCATTCCCCCGAGTGGGATCGAACCCGCAACTGTAGCTTTTGCAGTCGCACGCTTGTGTCCTGCGCCACCTCGGCCACAACATTGTGTGGATAAAATTTTAAAATTCAGTCAACCAAAAACATTCGAATAAAAGAAGTAAATAAAATCAACCGCACCATTGCGTCGTATCAATTGCACTTAAATATTTATAAATCTACGTATTTGGCACTAACTAACAAGATGTTTACGCGATGTCAAAAAGCCCGCCAAAATTGAATGGCCATAGACTTTTTTCTTTTTTTTCACGCTGCGGTAGGTAGCCATTGTGCCTAATCTTTTTTTTATTCTCGAATTGTGTTTAAATGTAACGGAAAATTGTTGTTTGGATCTTAAATTGCATATTGTTGTGACGGCACGATTTTATCAAGTTAAACGGATTTAATTTGTTGTAAAAGCAATCTGTAAGATTTTTTTTTATTTTGTAGATTTTCGTGACATTTTTCAATAATTTTTTTAGCCTGATCACGTGATAAGTAAATAGGGCGTTATTTTTTTATCTCTATCCTGCAAATAACAGGTAGTCAAAAGAAATGTAGTACGTCACGCAGTTCATTGCGCTTAGAGTGGCGGAACACAACCCCACGTATTGTCTTGTTATCACTAAGCGAATAAATGAAAGCAATTCATTCCCTAGAGTGAGAATCGAACGCACAACACAACGGTGTTTTCAGTCAAACGCTGTGCCCCGAGCCACAATTCCTTTTTATATTCTGAAATATTTAATATAACAGCTACTTTGAACTGCCATATTTATTTTATATTTTTTATTCTCGTATAAGTCGATGCCGTACACATACAGCCGTACATTTCAATACAATGGTCTCTAACAAATGTTGTTAGTTGGTCTGTGTCACTTTTTCTATGTAAATCGTGTAATTTGTGGTCCCTGTCGGTTTTTCTTGTTTTATTTTTTGGAACTAACGTGCGACTTTTCATTGAATAATGTGTTTATAGATTAATTCTTAAGATAGCATAAAAAAAATTGTTACGGGTTCCAATCCTGCTACGTTTCAATTTTTATACGTTTTCTAAAAAATATTTTTGTTTCACAATTTCATAGTGAGGAATAATACTTTACAACGTTAAAAACGTTCAAGATTATGTGTCAATCTTTTGACTACAATACTGTATAAGGTATATGAGTGGTATCCACAAAGAAAAGTAGTAAATACGTTACTATGTGGGCCGACGGCTGTAAGTTCGATTCCCACTAGGAGGCATGAATTATTTTCCCTCGTTCTGTTAGCGAGACAAAACGCTTTAAATTCCACCACTGAACACGCAATATCTCAAAAATTAAACGATTCGTGGGGAACTGAGTGTCTTATCACTATCTACTCTACTAAATACAGAAAACGGTTTAATGCTTCAAAAAGTAATATACTACCACCAAAACAATAATATCAAACAAGCAAAAGCTAAATCAAAATTCATCCGGCACTTTAGCAAATTAGCCAAAATTGTTTAGGGGGTTGTTCTGTATATTACAACAACAGTCTATCGAACCACAGAGTTGTAGCGCCCCCATACAGAAATTGTTTTACAAATCGCAATAAAAGATTACAATGGCACAAGACAAGGGTAGGACGAGGCTTGTTAAAATTCAATACGCATCTTGTTTCTAAGTTGGGAGCGATGAGCGATTTCTAAAAATAAATAATTAAATAATTTCTGTAATTTTTGTTTTGTATTGTATATATTTTTTTATATTATATAAAAAAACCGTTCGTAGATCGTTCAGGTCACCCGATGGTGAATTAGTCATCAGACTATCGGTGATAGAGAACACAACACAATTTCGTTGCCAGACTTTAATTTGGAGGTAGGCGAGCTTTTTATTGAAGGACTATACTTACACGCTTTATCTCTCTCATACTAGAATAGAAACTAGATACCAAAAAAAATTGAGTGTCGCTCTGATTTCGGGAAAACATAAACAATCGTTAAAACATAAAGAAGAAAGCGTGGCAGAATTATAACGCCTCATGTAAGGATAAAGGTATGAAAGAGATAAAAAAAAAGAGTATAGGCTGCAAAAGCACCAGATGAAACTATCGTTTATGTTTTACCGTACATATTATTTTTAATGTACAAATCTCATGGTAATGATTATATAAATTTATAGGATTTAGATGTATGTATTTTTTACTTCTGCACAGCCCGCCTTTTATACCTTTTTTTGGTAAAAATATATATATAAATAAATCTCTAATATATAAAGGCAATGAGAGGGCGTAGTGCCTCAACGACATAGCTTCTTACTATAATGCGGTGGTTATTAGTTCGATCTCCACAAGGCAGAAAGTTGGAAATGGATTTTGTATAACTCTACAATAAAATAGAACATACGAAACAAACAAAAATTGGAAACCAAAGACAAAACTCTCATAACTTATACCACCAAAAAGGAAAATCCATTAGACGGAGGGTGGAAATCACAGACACTTAACACCCTCGCGTTTTGTATTGTAAATAACGGTTACGTTGCTGTACACCTAGCGCTGTATTACATACTATTTCAATCTTTACAAATTGTATACAATCGAGAGATTTTTTTTTATTAGTTTACACTGTACTCCGCAAATAGCAGGGTAGGCAGAGGGAATCCAGTGATAAGACACAATCGAGGCAAAGAAATATTTTAAATTGTTAAGGGACAAAATGCAACGGGCAGAAATTTACGAAGTTTATTGAAAGTAGGTTGTCTCTGCATATCCTGCTGAATACGGGATACAGAGAAAATCTGAAAAAAAATATATATCCCGTTACATTCAAATTCATCAATACATATTAGTTATACTTATTTTTGGAATTCATAAAGAATAAAACAAATAACATCAACCAAATAAAGTTGCGTGGCCATGAATTCATTATGTAGTTTCAAGCGAACATTTACAATTCGTCATGTCATGTTTTATCAATTAGGCTCACTTCACATGGGACGATTATGAAAATAAATAAAATACTGCCAAATTTTATTATATTTTATTATTTTTATTAACTCGGTTGTGACTCGATCACGACTGAGATATTGACTATATACCATGTAAATTATTTTGTCACTCTGGCACACTGCCACTCGACACGTAGATATCGAATATCCCATATTTCGATAAATACAGAATAGAGGGTCTTGACACTAGGGTCTCTCTCTCTCTCTGACAATCTTACCGTACATCTGACAATGCATTAATATGTATTGTCAGATGTACGGTATGTAGATATTAATCTACATACCGTGAAGCTGAACCAAATATTATTTTTCTTACTTTTCCAGAATTGTTTATTCAATAGAAATAAACTATTCTAAGATCTCATTAAATCTCATTTTCGTTGCGTTTTTAATTTTTCGCTATAAAAAAGATACGTATATCACAATAAGAAAAATCTTACTAAAGATAGCTCGAACTTAAAAATTGTATTTTTTTAAATTTATATGTTAACGTCTATTATTTTGGAGGGTAGTTATAAAAATAATAATGTGCAATGTTCTCAAACTTTGTTCAAACCCGCTGTATGAGTACCTAAAAGGATTAAGAATAATCCGCTAACATCATAAAAGGATTGTGGTATATTTATTTGCCGCTACCCCTATTACTGTTTTACTATTTAACGAAGAGGGGATTTTATAAAAACCGTTTAGATTTGTTTAGATAACAGCCATTTGAAGTTGAATGTTTCATTGTTTTATTTATTCAACTTTTTATTCGTAGCGCAGAAGTCATAGAGAACGGAGAGCCAATCGCTACGGTCTCTGCATACCTCTCTCGCCTCGTTCATTGACGTCAACCCTTCATATATGACCTTTACTGGGTTCTGATGTTCTTTAGGCTACCTTCCTGGAGGAAGGAGTTGAAATGTCCTTGACATCGTATTCTCGAAGGTCAACTGAGTTCTCTTTTGAGTTTTTGTTATGGCTATTGCTTTACGGGAATCGAAGTGTTACTTCTCTCTGTGGTTTTAATGAAACATGATAGAGGTGTAAAAGTAATATATTAAAAAAAATTCAGAAATAAGTAAATATAAAAGAATTTATAAAACAATAAATCACTTTAAACAAAAAAAAAAACTATCCTCCAACGGTAGCTTTTAGAAGAATTTTGACGCGTGCTCGTTGAAGTGTACAAACATTTGACAGCTTCCGTATTTTTTCTCACTTAAGTGTGAACTTTATCTGTTCTTGCGGGCCTTTTGTAACGGCTTCTAAATACAAATAACATTAGTTTCACGCCGTTTCCCGTGTGTAGCAGGGTGACCACAGGGAACCTAGTGTTACAACTCTCCGTTCCCCACTCACTTACACACGCATTGTTGATTGAGTGGCAGACCTCAGCGCCGTTTTGTTCTTAATAGAGGGAAGAATTGAAATTAAATCATTCAGCACGAGTTGGATTCGAACTCTCAATGTGCCGTCGCGAAAACATGAATCCTACCTTCCCCCTATATATGTAATGATTTGTTTATATATTTTATTACATTTATCGATTTTAATATTAACTTATCCTCTCACACCACCTTACATCAAGGGAGTCACCGTTCTATATATTTCTCGGTATTTCCATCACAAATATATTTGTATGTTGTAATCATCTATCATATAATGTCTAATATATTCAATATAATCATAAAAATGTTTATTATAAATAAATTGTCATTTCGGCCATTTTGAAAACAGATGAAACTATGTAACAATGTCAAAAAACATTTGACAAACAAAATGAACGCTGTCATCTGTAAAATTACACGAAGCCGTAGATACTATCGTAATAATCTCTTATTTTACATTCATAGAAAATTCGACCGTTATCTTATGTAAAACAACAATATGTTCCATTCAACCGAAACTAAAATAGTTTAAATTGTAACCGGATGTTGTAAAGTGTATTAAAAATACCATAAAAAGTAACTTCCGCCCCCGAATATGTGACTTGAATAGAAATTGTAGTATTATAGCTATTAAGCAACCGGCTGTGTGTTCTAATGCCTCTTCAAATAAAAGATTTAAACCCTATCTGTGGTTGCGTTCGCGCCAACGCTAATGTCAGCGTGACATTTGGAAAAAATATTGCGGGTAATTAATATAAATGATCTATGTGTGTATTTCTTTCGTAATATTGTCGTCATTAAATTAAAAAGTTTTGTAAGTAGAGTTTTTTCAGCTTAGATTTATAAAATACGAAAGATTATTTTTAACAATTATATGCACCTAAGTAGACACGGTGTAGAACTCTACGCCGCACTTTGTCTTATTACCATATCAAGAATATGAAAACAATTAAGAGTACTCCCGATTGGAAACCGAACTCAGAACCGCTTACAGACAGACACTACGTCGCCGCGCTACAATGTCCTCAAACATATCTAAGTAAATAGAAAGTTATCTTATAAAAAGTACAACTAAAAGAGACAGAAAGAGAATATTTATATATTCTGTTTTGTATTATTATATATATATTATATTTATTTTTTAACCGCCATATTTTTTTTATATATATTTATATATAATTTATTATATATATATATATTTATTTTGTTTTGTTTAACCGCCATAATTTAAATAATAGAAACTAAATGTTATTATTTAAATTCATTATTAATTAGTTAAATTGAAATATTTCTTGTGTTTAGGTTGAACTTACAACCAACGTATGGACATACGTTGGTTGTAAGTTCAACCTACCCCACAATAGTATCACATCCAAAATATGTCTACAGGTATTCTTAACAATATTTTCTTGTCACCAAATCGAAGGATGCACAACAATCAACAGAAAGACAAGAAATTGCGATGAAAAACCAAACCAAAGCGGTTACAAATAACCAAAAATTCAAACAACCACCGACAAAGTTTAATGACAACGCAGAATATATAACATTTGCCACAAAATTTATTATCTGTGTGAACACAATTGCGAAAGTGATCCGATCGGCACACGAAAAAGTACCCAGCTGCGACGTGAAATAAACTTACGATGTTTAAGAACCTTTTGACTTTTATGCTTTTAAAAAAAATATGATTAGTTGTTCTCTTTTATACGTAGGTAGATCTTTAGGCAAAGGCTGTAAAGGTTTTTACATGACGAAAATTAAATATTATTTATTTAATTATGCGTAAGATTATAATAAAATTGACTTAAATTAGATTTAGTGTTGCATATTTTTCATATAAATAAACATTTTTATCTAATAATATGTATTTCTGCCACCCCCTAGATATCTTTAAAAAAGGCGTCTGACTGTTAAGCGTGCGATTCCCATTCGGGGGAATGATATATTTTCGTCATCCTAGCAAGAAAAAGCGCAGCGTCGAATGCCGTGAGAGAAAATGGGAAGTACATAACGAACGCAGTGTCATGACACTAGCTCCAAACCCCGTTAAATGCGGGATACAGCGTGGAACTAACTAAAAAAAAAACACAGTCTTTGTCGCTCATTCTCTACACACAAAACATCAAACACTAATAGCTGAGCGGTATTCGCAAAGCCATGCCTCCAGCGTAGAGCGTTGTTATTTTGAAAATATTTTGACATTAATAGCTGCCATTGTGGCGTTTGACGTATTGACTTTTTTTTTTTGGCGATAACATCAAAGTGTTTTGGGTGTTAAGGCGTTCGGATGTAAACTAGACAGATGCTTTTGTAGTGTAGGATTTTAATCCCATTTTTAAATGAATGTGCAATTTAATTTTACTTGTACCTTTTGAGTTTTTTTTGTTGGTTGAAAGTGTCGTTACGTTGTTACAGTTTTGTAAGAGACTTGATTGTGAGTGTAAAGAAATTATACTATAAAGGTTAATCTATCTTTTTTTTTAGTTAAAATAAATGAAATCTTTAATTAATTTAGAAAAAAACTGTTTGTAGCAATCAACTAAAGTTTTATTACACAATACTATTAGCGGCTACGGTAGTGGAGGCTTAGTGCTCAGAGCGCTTGGACGGACGGCACGGATTCAAATCTCGCTAAATTTCTATATGTTTTCTGAAAAACAAAAATTATAATCAAGAGTTGTGTTTATCGCATGACCCATTATAAGTTACATTTAACGCAACGTGCTTTTCTCGATATATGGATTATCCATATCAAAAAAAAATTATTAATACGGACCAATAATAGTTCCTGAGACAAGCACGTTCAACCCAACAAACTTTTCAGCTTTATTATATTATTTCTTATATATTCCAATCTATATTATTATAATATAATTAAATTTAATCACTGTACGCAATAACCAGATATAATTTTGAAGAATATGAAAAGATCGCGTGCAGCAAAACATTAGGCTACCGGGAGCTTTAATGTAATTTTACACCTGGAAACAAAAAAAAAGTTGTTTATTTTGCAACACGTGTCTAAACAATTTGTATTTACAAAGGCTGAACACTTTACGACAAAGCCTAACTTCGTAAAAAAAATGTAAAGTATTATCAAAATAAAGAAAAATAAGGAAAATGGCCGACAGCTGTCAACCGCAAACTGACCAAAATAATGACTACAATAGTTTACGATTACGTATTGTCCGACGGCCAAACTACACTAATTTTATTTTTACTTTGTATTGATTGTGTATAATATATGCAATTTGTATGGTTTTTACTCGCAAAAGATAAACGAAAATCCTCAGTCGATTCAAGTCCAAAATCCACATAGTTTTATTTATTAATTTAATTCTTAATTACATTGAAAAAAATATTTTTTTTAACAACACACTGGATCCCGCACATGGCAGGATAGGAACTTAGGAATTTAGTGATAACATTCCCTTCCCATTAAGATCCTTTCGTTTCCCATTTTCCGCCGAATACTAGAGGCATCGCGTGTTGAGTGGCGGAACTCAACGCTGAGCTCTCCCTCGCCAACACAGCGACTTTTTTTCTGTGTAACAATTCTAAGTAAATTATAAACTGTCAGTTAAAAATTTAAAGCTTCCAAAAAAGGAATTACAAACAACTAATTCCCTCGAGTGGGGATCGAACCCACAACCGTCACGTTACAGTCACGATAGACTCCAATCGCCTTGTCTTTTTATCAGAGCGGGTAAATCCTAATAATTTAAATATAATAATTGAGTTTAGTATGAGCCCTATAATTATCATCTCGTCATAATGTCACACTCATTGTCTTGTATCTTGAGGAAATATAATAGCGGATATTCAACTTCCCTTAGGCTGTAGGAGCTACTAAAGGATATTCATGGTGATTCTCTTGCAAGTCGGGGCTGCAGATGCCCTATAGGAAACCGTGGGACATCCTGAAGACTACAGCGCCCTCCAATTGGGGGGGATTTCTATTGAAGCGTTGTGGTGGCAAGCGCGAGCGATCCTGCAGCTTCTCAAAAGAAAAAAATGGAAAGGTTTCCATCAGCTTTAGTAGGTAGTAAATTTCACTTACCAGTGTGTCAAACTGCATATAGAGTGGCGGTGCTCAACGCTGGAAGCTGTCTTGTAAGAGGGGAAAAATATAGAATTTTAAATATTTCATTACCTCGACTGGGAAGCGAACCTACAAACGTCACGTTTAAAGTCACACGCTTGTGCCCCTTCGCCACGGCGGCCTCGGGTTGATTCGCATAAAAGCATTTCCCAATGACAAAAATAAGAATCCATTACTATATATGGCACTGCTAATGAAAAGAAATATGAAATGTAACTACTCATATAATATTCCCATATATTTCTTGAAAATATTCAAAAGTTACATCACCATTGATACGTACAAGGTACATATTATAATATGAAACGTAATTAAATTATGTCGTTAACATTAATTAAAACTATTGTATGTATTTTTCTCCGTATTGAAATAAACTTTTACATTTTGCAACTATATATGAATAATAAATGTTTTTTTATTCATACATATTCTCAGCCATGAAAAAGGAAAGGCTATCATTTTTTTTTTCAGTCTATAATAAATAAATAAATAAAACAAATTCTAATATTTCTTTAAAATAACATTCAACAACAACACGATTATTGTTTTAATCACTTTATTTAAAATCTATTTTTTAACTTCACATTGTACCCCCACAGATATCACACAGGTAAACAGAGGGAAGGTGGGAACCTAATATTAAGACACTGCCGTTTCCCACTTTCCGCCGTATCCTGGAGGCATCGCGTGTTAAGTGAGGGAACGCCACGCTTTGCCTCGTTACCAAAGCGGAAAATGAAAATTTTAAATATTTCATTTCCTCAAATGGGAATTGAACCTACTACCTATCACGTTTACAGCACACTTATTGGCCTCTGTTCTAAATGTTTTCTTGGTATTGAAAATTTGAAACGTAACTACTCATATAATATTCTTATATATTTCTTGAAAATATTTAATAGTTACATCATTATTGATACGTACAAGGTACACATTATCCCAGTCAGGAGGACATATTTCTTAAACTGGTTTAAGATAGTTAAGATACAAGGTCGAGCGTTAAATTATGTCATGTAATGTTTTTCAGTTAGATTAGATTTGTTTTTGAAATGAGAAAGAAAAATATTTATTTTCGTTTATATTTCGATTTCTTCGCTCTGGTGTCGAGACAAAGCGCGGCGTTGAGTTCTGCCACTCAACACGCAATGCCTCCAGAATTCGGCAGAAAATGGGGAACGGAGTGTCTTAACACCGAGGTACCCTCTGCCTACCCCGCTGTGTGCGGGATACAGTGTGAAGCTGAAAAAAAAAATTACACAATGTTATTTAAAATCGATTTATTTTTATGTATTTAAATTTTACTTTTAAAAAGGCTATTTCGTGGATAATCAACATGTGTTTATTTCCAGTATTTCCTTTACAGTTGTAACTAAACGAGAATTTAAAGTCATAAAAAGTCTAAAGGCATAAAAAGTAGGCAGAGTGACACTACCTAAGTACTTAGCGAGTTTTATGACTTTAGAGCATCTTGAAATCAATAATTTCGCCATTTTCTATAAATGGACTTAAACTACGTAAAATTAGCATATCTTCAGGTGCATATATGTACCCTCTTAATTAATGATACAACATTTATAGTTTTTTTATTGGCGAAAACGACAGGATATTCAGAGACCTAGTGTTAGGACATTCCGTTACTCAGACAGTTATATTTGCAAAAACAAAAAACAATTACACACTATTTAATCCAATCGGCTTACTCGGAGCCTTGGACGATGTTCAACAGGGGGCGTCAAAGGGCCTATATGATGATTATTATTTACAGTACAATATTTTTATATTTTTTATATCTTCTCTATGCGTTGGCAACGGAGTAACTTACCACTAGGTTCCTTTGCCCATCCTACTATTATGATGTCAATCAAATCGGCTACTTATAAATATTGTTTTACTTATAAATATTTTATTATCTGTAGATTACATTATTTACTATTATAAAGCTGAAGAATGTCCAAAAGAAGAAAAAACCATAAGATTTGTTTGGTTGATTGCGCTAATCTCAGCAACAAGATACTGATTTGAAATGGAAAAATATTTTTGTGTTGAATAGTTACCTTGCACATATATGTAGAATGTGTCGTGTGTCCATATACACGACGGGTAGTTATTTCCATTTGATCACGTGAAGCCGCACTGAAAGCTAATTTTAAATAATAAATAAATAAAAAAAAGCAAATGGCGGCGTCGTTTTATACATTCTAATTCTGATATATTCCATCACATTCGCAACGTGTGCGGTCCGTTCGCGCCTTAACGGCAATTTAAAAAAAATATATAAACTTTTTAAAATTCTCCATGCTTGTTAGCAAAAAATATCAAAATATACCGCCTTACTGGATCAAACGTAGATAGAGTTATATGTATTGAAAAGTTTGGTGTTTTTTTTTAGATCTGTATAATGCGGTAGGCAGTGACACTACCTTAGGATTAAGACACTCCATTCCTTACTTTCTATGCAATTTTCAAGACATTCCGTGTTGGGTGGCAGAATTTATCGAATCGCTTTATCTAATGAACAAAGCGAGAAAATAATTAATTGCCATGACTGGGAATCGACCCCACGGCCATTACATTTCCAGCCAGCCATGAAGGTCGCAACAAAGATACAAATTTTATATATTAACTTAAAAACGTAAAGCAGGAAATTCGGTTTTTCCCGTTCTCGTAAGAACTTCCAGGCATGCTCTGCAAGTGTTTTAGACTCTACCAATGTAGGCTACATTACACTTAAATTTAACTGTAACCACGACGACTGTCAGTTCAATTCCGTTTCTGGGAATGAGTTATTTTCATTTAATGTCTCTGGTAACAATATAAAGCTCGAAGTAGAATTTCATTCAATACGTACCTCAAAAGTTGCCGGGTGCAAGAGGGACGGAGTGTTTGACCACTAGTTTTCTTATGCCAATGCTGCGTGAAGGTAAAAAAAAATATTTTACTCTGTGATAATTTAATTTTCTCAATATTTGAAATTGGTAAAGTAGTTTGAGAGATATCATTATGAATTAACATACAAAATAATAATTTAAAAAACGCTTTAATACATTAGTGCAAATATTTTTCAATTACAATATTATTATACAAAAAATGTTTTCAAAAACTTTTAACTTTTAAGTGCTTTTAAAGGTCACTAAATGAGTGTATTTAAAAAATAATATTTTTATACATTAGATACACCTACTTAATGTATTCAATATAATTTGTAGGCCGTTATGGCACAGCAGAACAGAGTCTGACGGAATCGTTACGATCGCGGGTCTAATTCCCATTTGAGGGACTTCATCGTTTTATTACTTTAATTTCTGCTGTAGTCTGGTTGCATTCCTGCAGATTTCCTCTTTACGTACATGCGTTTACCGGCGGAATATTAAAATAATGAAAACATATCTAACAGAAAGGCTGAAAATAAATTAAAATACTTAGCAAGTGCTACAAAAATACATTAAAAAAAAACAAATCTGTAGATTTACTCGCTACAAATACTAGATTGGACAGGTTTGTGGTTAAATAGTAATATATTTTCTCTCCGCTCTGATAAGCGGACTGCAGCGTACGATTTTAAAAATAAGTGGAGAGAGAAGAACGTATATGTCATTAAACACTCTATTAAGTTTTATTTTGGGGATTCGCCAAAACGCGTTGCCTTTCCAAATGCAATCTGTAATCGGAATGCAGGTCTCATTTCCAAGTCGTTAGCCGCAAAAATCGACACCACGAGCGGAACCCGATAGCCCTGTTACAGACTAAAAATATACATATGCTTAAATATATATATTTATTGTAATATATACACCAGTTGTCGCCCACAACTTTGTTTGCGTAATCTTTAAGAACTGACATGGAAAATTCTCTCTTAGTGTACTACATGACTCTCCTACAGTATCACCAATACTGTGTTCTCGAAGGTCATCTGAGGTCTCTGTCTGCGTCTCTTACCACTCATTCCGAAACATACTTTCGCTATTCTTCGTTACTAATTCTCTCGAAGTGTCCAAGCCATTTGAGCACGTTCTTCTTCATTCTTACCTTTACATTCTCGCTAGTACTTACTCTAGACTCCGCGTACTCTATGAAGATATCGTCCTGTTCTCACTGTTAACTCAGCTACCGGCAACAATACGCGTTTCCACATTCATTTCCGTCTCCACTAAGCATTAAAAAATTAAAATCAACTTCACTCTGTATCCCGCACACAGCAGGATAGGAACCCTATGTTAAGACACTCCGTTCCCTATTTCGTTCCCAACTTCGTTCCGCACCAAATTCTGGAGACATTGCGTGTTGAGTGGCGGAACTCAATCCCTGGATGGAAATGGAAATATAAATTTAAATATATATTTCATCATAGGTTTTACAGTGACACTTTGTGTCCATGCGCCATAACTGATCTCTACTAAGCATAGTTCCTAGATATACCACTTCATTCACTGATTTATATTTATAAATTCACAATTTAAAACAAACATTCTACACTAACCTTTAACACAACGTTGTCCTAAAACAAAAAAAAATAACTACAATTGGCTCTTAGATACTTATCTACGTCTAATGGGCCATTGTTTTCGGTTCGAATCCAAACTTTTTACTATCCATGTTTAATTGCGGCAATTTTTACGGATGTCACTTGACGCCAGCCTTTTTGACTTGACTGTTTGTATTGGTATCATCGTCTAGTTTTTTCTTAATGTGCAACTTCTTCTTTTTTTAGGTTAAATTAATTTAGTTAAAGCTAATGGTGTGATTTATACAGCCTTATCTTTAAGCACTTTAACGTGATTAAATTTTAAATGTTAGTTAATACGAACGTTACATTTTAAGTATAAAATAAGTATATCAATATTTCTTAGAACAATAAATTTTCCAACACAGACTAACTAAGTATTACAGCAAGGAAAAAAGTAACAATCGTTAACAAGGCAAAGCAAATCAACCACACAGACAATAACATCAGAAATTGAACACTTTACGTTTCACGCTTAACCAAATCGGCTGTTACGAAAATGACAGATTGACTTAAACAAATTATCCACACTGAGGTAAATATAGCAGGTTAATTTTTTTTTTCTTATTTTTTTTTGTTGCATAAACAAGTATAAAAAGTCCATTGTTGCGACCACAATGGCAGTATGTATTGTGCCTTCGCCTTTTCCAATTATTGTGTTAGCTATTCGACGAAAATAGTTTCTATTTGGAATCCCTTGATACGATTTCTTGAATTTTGTCATCGATTATTGTCGAGGCTTGTTACTAAATGATGATTGGGTGTGATAAAATAGCTGTTTCCTTTTATTATACATTTGTTATAGTAAAGATATATTTTTAATCAAATATCTGGTTAATGTAAAAAATAAAGGAATAATACTACGTAAATTTCGCTTTTCGAGTCATTGTGTATTGTCATTTGGCTGTTGAGTGGCGGATCTCAGCTCAAAAATAAGTGCAAGGGTTTTTTTTTTCTTATATGAATTTGAAAAGAATTGACCGGCTTCCACAGCACTTTTTGTGATAGATAAAAATATATAAATATATAAACTTAACTAACACGTGAATGAAATCATAATTTTCATTTGCTCGCTCCGCTAACAAAACAAAGCGCAGCGTAAAGTTCCACAAATTAACACGCATTGTTTCGAACATTCGGCACAAAGACGAGAATTGAGTGTGTTACAACTCTTTTGCGTAACCTGCTTTATGTATATGCTGGCTGGATAAAAAATGTTAAGTAGATCTATTTTGAATATTATAATTCTTAGAAGCCTCAATTTGGCGGGAAATGAGGAGCGTAGTATCTTTACACTAAACTCTATCTGCCTATCCTACTTTATGTTGAACCTGTACCCCGTGTAAAAAAAAGATCTTCGTAAAAGTAGATTTGAAAATTAAAAATTACGGTAGGACATTATAAATAAATTCTTTGCATCCATCCCAAAAAAACTGGGTGTTTTTTAACGTTGCGATGTTATTATTCACGATTTAGATAAGAAGTGAGCACAATAAAAAAACCCATATGAATGACATTTTATTATCATGTTAACGTATGAATTTAAAATTAAAGATTTATTGGTGTTGGAAATTTATTATTTTGTCCTTTTTTTCTTTACGTATTCCCAGTATTTTGTGATAGGCAAAGAGATACGACTCTCTTTTATTAAATATCATTCACTAGTGTTTACCTGCGGCTTAGTCCGCATCGTCGTCATAATCATTTTCAGTCTTTTGTCAACTGCTTGAGACATAGACCTTCTCCAAGAATATATATTATATAAATAATTTAACTAAACTACAGCGTGAAGGTAAAAAAGTGTAGACACTTCCATTCTCCATCAACCTAACTACCGAATTGTAGAGGCATAGTGTGTTGATTGGCGCACCTCACCTCAACACGACGCTTTTCCTCGTTCCCAGAGTGAGACAATGAAAATATTAAATATTTCATTTTCTCGAGTGAGAATCGAATCCACTACCTGTCGTGCTCACCGACGCATAATTGTGTCTCTATGCCACAACAGGCCTCAGTTACACAAAATAAATTATAGCCTATATATTATTCTGATGTATTACTGTAAAAGTAAGCTATATTACTGTAAAATTCTATATCCGCTCAGTAGTTTTTGCGCGAAATTGAAACAAAATTCCATCCATGTACACAAACTTTCATATTTATAATATATATATAAGTAGGACGTTTGAAGAGAAAAAAATACATAAAAACGTTAGCTCACCGCCATTTTATGTTTCAAAATAAGAGCATTCCAAATTCAAATATCCCGCGTTCTGTTATTTTTTTTTTCTTTCGTTACAATAATTTAAGGCGACGGCGTACGATAAAGTGTTTACCGACTTATTTGCTTCCAAACTGTTATTTATTATAATGAGCTTTTAATGTTCGTTTTATGTTCTTTTAAATACTAAATAAGTATATATTTTTATATAGATATTTTTAAATTTTCTGGTATACGCGTATATACGAGTATATTATATATGTGAAGGCCGTCGTGTCGCAGTGGCATAGATTCTGACTGAAACGCGATGGTTATGGTTTCGTTCCTCGTTTGGGGGAGTTTTTATTAGCTTCACGCTGTATCCCGCATATATCAGGATAGGGAGAGGGAACCTAAGTTAGGGAGAGTGAAGGCGTTCGTCACGACCGCCTAAATTTAGAGACAATACGTGTTGAGTGCCGGATCTTAATGCCGCGTTTTGTCTTATTACCAGAACTATGAAAACATGAAAATTAATTATCAATATTAGTAAGACACAGTTGTGCCATTTCTATTACGTCAAAAATATTGTGTGTTGGGTGATGGATCCAATATCTAATTTAACTAACAATTCATACTTATAATGTCTCATTTCACTATCAATCAAATTTGAATCATTATAAAATATATAACAATACCATATGGTAAAGTAATTAGAGGAACAAACCTTTGAGTTTTTGGTCTCACGATAGATAGAAACATATAATTAGAAGTTACAAGCAAGAAACGTTTTTAACAAATATGGTTCCTTAAGTGTATATTTATACATAAATTATTGGGTTGCTTCTTATTTTATTTTAATACCATATACTACAGACATTTGGTCTGTACCATTTCCTTTTTCCCTTATGTTGCTCCCTTAACATTAATATTAATTTTATTACTAATAATATATACAATTAATACTTATCATAAGAATATATTCTTTATGTGTTCGCATAAGTATGTGTTTTTTGTTTGATCATTACATTACAGCTAAACCGCACGTCAACGCTACCCGTCTGAAGCGTAAAAGCGCCTTTATTTTTAAATAAACTAAAAGAAATTTACTTAGTATCCTCAAAACAACACTAATTATAAGGACACTACATAATAAAATAAATTGACACACCGACACCGTCGCTTCGTATACAGCTTTTCGCTTAACACAAGGGAACCCAAATAAAAACGTAGCAATAAATAATATCGTTACAGTATACGTATCGGCGGCCGCCGCGTCCGTGTGCGTCATCTTGAAAAGAAATTATCACATTCGTTAGACTATCTAACGATTTATATAGGCTGATTTTCTGAAATTATTTTTTGTTTTCTTTTAGCTTTAAACTGCATCCCCCATATAGCAGAGTAGACAAAGGAAATCATTCTGTTACCCACACACCGCCCGATTCAAATTTGAAATTAATTAATAGCTAGACTCACACGCGGCTTCGGTTATAAAATAAAAAAAGAATAACATAAATTAATTGTAATTAATTCAATGTATACGCTATATTAATTTAAAACGTCATCTAAATCAGTTTAGTAGTTTTTGCATAAATGTATGAATGTGGAACGAAACTTAGAGGTACATCGTCACCAACATTCACATTTACAATATTAGTAGTGTTTTAGCGGAATCGGGTAACATTTGACACTAGATGATGGTATTAAGTTCGATTATCTATATTACTTACGGGGTTATATGTTTTTATTTTATTGTTCGTTTTTATCTTCTCATTCTGTCGACCACATAGCAAGATAGACATCAGAATCTAGTGTTAAAACACTCCGTTCCCACTAAGACATTTCCATTCTCCACTTTCCGTCGAATTTTCTGTATTATAATATTTAACTATTATATTATCTATGTCAGAATATCTCGCTTTTGATTTATTTTAAATCAATATTTTTTAAAAAATCTTGTCTTTAATACTTTCTTGTAATATATGTATTTAAGCCTATATGAAATTATCGATAACACTTTTGTTTCACGCTTTGTATGCCACTTATAACAGGGAAACTTAAGACACTCTCTTCCCTACTTTCCTTGTAATTTTCAAGACATTGGGTGTTAAGTGGCAGAAGCGGAACTCTACGCCGCCTTTTTTTTATGCCAGAGTGACGGACATTTTATATTTTTATAATTTGCTGTTTTTAAATATTATATTATTTTCAAATACTGTTCTTGTTATTATTTTAAAAATTTTAATGATTCACTTAAAATTAACACCATATATACATACAATACAATAATCACAACGCCCCTACTGTGGCATTAAAAAAAAACAATATCAATCCTTCCTTCTCTAACACTTCTTAATAACATCATCTATCTCTTTCCAACATCAAAAATGGTGGAATAATAACTCCAGTTTCCCTTGAACTAATTTAAAATGTTTTTTTTACGTTGACAGGGGTCAACACAAAATGGGTAATCTCGCCCTAGTCTAATAGAAATCATATAATTTACATGGGCACCGTAAAATAATAATTATCTTTTAGTTTTTCGGTCTTTTTTATTTTGGGGTTTCTGTCAATAGGTTGTAGTGTGTCCATATTATTTATTTAATAGCAATATTAGTATTTATTAACAATTATTAATATTTATTTTGACTTAAAATATTTTTTCTTACATGACGAGTCCGTCGTGGCGTAATGTGGCACATTGTCTAATTGTATATGGACCAGTCATCGGTTCGAATTTCGCTTACCATTCAGGGGAAGGATTATATGCATTTAAATTATTCTAAGCGCTGTGGTAAACAAAACGCGGTGCGAAGTTCTGTCACTCGTTACACAATGTCGCAAAAAATGAATGGAATTAGAGAAACGGAGTGTCTTAATATTTGAGTCACTCTGCCTGTTCTATTAACGTGAAATAAAGAGTTTTCAAGAATTTTCATAAATGTGGTCGATCATTAACATAGGTAGCCTGGGAACCTAAATTTACACTACGTTCCCGATAAAAAACTTCCGTTACCAACTTTCCGTCGAGTCCTGAAATCTCAGAATTGGAATATATATTGTTTTTATTCTTTATCAATGGCGTTGCGAGCGTGCCAATTCTACACTAATCACTTCGCCAATGTCACGTTGAATGGAGAACACACAAAGGAAAGATAACATAAATTTATATTTTATTTTCATACAGAGTGTCTTAACACTAGGTTCCCCCTGCCTACCCTGCTGTATGCGGGATACAGCGTGAAGCTGATTAAGCTTTATATTATTTCGAAAAGCTATCTAATAAATTTCATAGATAAATTATAATTTTGATGCAGTCAATAATTTCTTTTAATTATCTTGTAAATAAAACTAATACATACAATTATAATGTTTAGTATGTTAATTTCTTCGTTAGTCGTACATCTGCAGAGGAGGAGTTTATTAATAAGTAAATACAATCGGGGTATTTTGGAATGCTTTATATACATTTGTGTATATAGGGGCTTAGGAATATCTAAAGGGTTCTTCTAAGACGTTTCTATGTACTTAAACCTCATGTACGATTGTTAAAATATTTGTAAAGAAAAAATTTAAAAAAATGTGGGACTTAATATGAGTACCTATATAAATGATTAATATTGGGCTGCACTTATGAAAATACATTCGCAGACTCCTTTTATCTGAGAACAAAAGATACTTCAAGTATAAAAAATGGCATAATGAAAGATAGTAAACATACAATTGCTTTTGAAAGTCAGCTTGTAAAGATTTTGCAATCATTTATAACTTTTTTATGCCACATGGTCAGTCGGAGCCTTAAAATTAAAACCCGTTATCTTTAAAGTAGGTCAATCGGAATAAAGAGAAATGATTACGTATTGGCAAATGTTATGATTTAAAGAAACCACAAACTAAATATCATGTTTTATGTGTAATTTTGTCTCTGACCACTGCTGGTGTAATTTGAAAATTATAAATTATTAGTGGACAACTGACGGACAGAAGTTAGTGGTAAAACCTAATTTGTTGTTTTCTATTTAAAAGGAGAAATTATGGTGTGTTTTTTATTTTAAAAAAAACATAATAAGCAAATAATTTGACGAATACGCAAAATTCCAAGAAATCTGACAATTTCAACTCAATAATTACCATGATTGAATGTTAACAAGTATGTGAATTCATTATAAACAAATTAAAATGACATATGGTAAAAATACAAGCAATTCTAACGAGTGACATATGCGTTACACCGACTAGAGTCACGATTTTTTATTAATCACTTATTTATTTATATTTCTGTCCTTTACAAATTACTTAATAACTAAACAAAAACTTGAGTACTTTGTTTCTTTATTAGAAAATAACTTTATAATGATATAAACTTTTTCCAGCTGTATCATCGGTCGCCTCAATATTAAGTGAGTGTTAAACAGTATTTACAAATTAGTAATATGAGCTCTAATCTCTCACTTTATATAATAATAATAGCAATTTTATCTAAATAAGTTAAAAAAAAATCTTACAAATAAAAATAAAATTTGTGAGAAAATATATAAAGAACCAAATAAAATATCTATAAAATTAATTATATATACTATGGTCACTCTACATTTAAAATCTATCCGCCATATTGGATAGCATAATAATGGCGGCGGCTTTACCGCGGGATGACTTTATATAATCTATGCCCACAGATGACTCTATATAATCTGTACTTTTCACACAAATTACCCGCGTCTCTGTTATGACATTTAAGAATTTATTACCAAAACTAAAATGAAATATTACAAATTTTATTATAAAATCATTGTTTTTTTGCCGTCTATGGTGACGCCGTAGGTTTTATATAGAGTGACTGGTGGTTTCATCACCACTTGAAGTAATGATTATATGAATGACTGTAAACACGACAGCTGTGGGTTCGATTCCTACTCGAGGGAATGAATTATTGTCATTTCCTCGCTCTGGTAAAGAGACGAAGCAAGGCTTTCAATTTCACCACTCAACATGCAATGTCTCGAAGATTAGGCACCAAGTGTATTAGTATTTCAATTGAAGTTTAGTATTCCATTATATCATATTCACAGTTGATGACGATCTGATTCTGAGGCCGTCGTAGCGCAGGGACACAAGCGTGGGGCACTGTAAACGCTACGGTTGTGTGTTCGATTTCCACTCAGGGTAATGAAAGACAAAGTTCCGCCATTCAACCTCAAAAACCGGGTGTAATGTGAGGAACAGAAGTGTGGTAACACTAGTTTCCCTCTGTCTAGCTTGCTATATAATATATATAAGTATATAAATCAAAATAATTTTGTTTGATATATTATTACATAACATTTGGCGCGTGTGTTATGTTATTATTCTTATAATTAATGCGAAAATTACAGTTTGCGTGCATTTGTTCTGGTTTGACGCGTTCTGAGATGAATATCGTGTAACGACGATGTTTTGTTGTGAGTCGCCGCTTTGTAATTAGTATTTTATGTGTTTTTAAAGATTTTATTACAGTTATTAATTGGTACACTGATGTTGGTTTAAGATTATTGCCTACTGCTAAATTTATTGTTTTTATAATATATTTTTCATTTACTTTAATCCGAAATACAATAATTATAAACGATATTTAAGATTGAGCAGTAATTAGTCTAAGATTTATTTTATTATTATTTTTTAGCTTCACGCCGTAAACTGAAGGGACTCAACGCCGCGAAAAATAGATATCTATCGAAACAATTTTTGACTTTAAAACTAATAGAAATCTTGATCTTAAAACTCTGAACCGCCCGTAAATTACATGTAGTAGACCACATTGGCTAGTGTGTGAGATTGATTTTCACTCGATGACCCTAATGTTTATATTTCAATACTTTCCATTAGTCTGATAAGAGATAGCGCGGTATTTTTTGCTTAAAAATACAACAAATATCCATCAGTAACAAATAATCATGAACCTAACCTAAAATATAAATATATATATTTAAAATCTCTTAAAATCTCTTTTACCTATTCAATGGCTGAAACGATAAGATTTGCAATTCCAGATTTCCAAAATACAGAATGTCTTCACTTTAAAACCTGCGCGAGTAAGTTATGAGGACCACCCATATATGTACAAAGCACCGCCCTTGCGCAGGTAAGTGAGGTAACAAACTGATTTTTTATAATAGTTTTTATGGAAAAAAAATATATACAGAAAGGACACCGCGCCCCATAAATTTTAGCTAATAGAGGAGTGGATGTCAAAATATTTTATTCTTTGGTTACAATTGTTGGTCGATCCGTTTGTCGGTTTGTTCATTTTTGTTTGGTTTGATTTCTTCGCTTGAAATTGCGAATTTTTGGGGTTTTAGATTAAGATTTTTTTAGATTTATGATTTTTTTACCTATATATTAGGTATGCTATACATATAAATGTACATGTTACAATAATTGTATATATATATGTGAAATGGTTAAATTCTGCAAATTAGATCCAAGAACTTATTATATATTTAAAATTTTAAATGCAGTTTCTTTTAATATTCTTGATGAGACCGTCGTGGCGCATATTTACGCTCGAGAGTGATGTTTTTAACTCCTCATTATGGTATTGAGGCAATGTAGAGTTGAGTTCCGCCACTCAACAGTGAAGAATATAGTGGATAGCGGAGAACCTGGAGAACGTTCGGAGAAGTGTCTTAACACTAGGTTCCCAGGTTCCCAGGTTCCTTTTGCCTGCACTGCTATTTGTAGGATACAGACCGAAGACAAAAAACAGGCAATGTCTCCGGAATTGGCCGAAAAATAGGGAGCGGAAGTGTCTTAATGGGGGTACTTAACGGGGTTACTTAACACTAGGTTCCCAAGTTCCCTCTCCTTGCTACTTGCGGTAAACAACGTCAAGCAAAAAAGACACACACATACCTATTTATGAACAAGAAAAGACAATTTTAAGTAAAATAATCCGACATTAAAGTAATGCGGTTAGCTCTTGACCGGATATCTGCTGTTGTGGTCGAATTATAAATATTTATACAAATATAATACACAAATTCATGTATTTGTATAATAATATAATAAGTATGTAATTTTTTTTGTCTGTCCGCTATTTAAATGGATAAGCGGTTTTGCTTTGGAACTATATAAAAAATATGTTTATGTACAGATCTTGTGGGGTTCTAATATTAATATGACACATTTAAGAGAATTTCCAAGACATTACGTGTTAAGTTTTGGTACTAAACGCTGCGTTTTGTCCTTATTTACAATAACACGGTGTGACTGCGTCATGACGGCCTCAGTTATTTTTAAGTTTTTAATTTAATTTATTATCATCAATAGGTACTACAGGTGCGACTGTAAACGAAGACATATATTTTCATTTTTCGCTGTGGTGTCTAGGACATACAGAGAACGTGGCGTTGAATTCCGCTACCCATCACGCGATTTCTCCAGAATTCGCAAAAAAATTGGGATGCCTCTGCCTGATGCATGAAGCTATAAAAAATATACGTACTAGATCCCCAAATAATAATCATTAATATGCTTATAATATAGGAACATGAATGAAAGCTATATCCGAGTAATTTTTATGTTATATATTTTGTCAATAATTAAAATAATAATTTATATCAGTGTTGCCAACCTACCGATTTAAATCGATTTAATACAATTTCATTATTTTTTACTCTTGGTGGAATACGGTTTAGCATAGTAAGTTTATATTAATTGTAAAGTTACCAAAAGCTGTTATTTTGTAAACTAGCGCCATCTATTGAATAAAAGCTTATTAGTGTCTTAATACGCCACCTAGCGTTAAGTAGTAATCATAATGTAAATGCCACTAGATGGAAGTTACGTTTAATTTAACTTTGAAAGTGACATCTATTGAAATTATCTTAGTACAAAGCTAAACAAAGAGATGGCTCTTAATTACACATTACGTGTTTCAGTTTATTTTTCCTGTAACATTAAATCGGCGGAAATGGACATTGGAACAATGAAATATCTAATTAAAAGAATAACTTATTATATAATAACTGTTCAAAATAAGTTTTGAACAGAAAAAATTAGAACACAGGCAAAATTTAAATTTTATAATACTTTGCTATAATCGTTTTAGTTTCTCTACAACTCTATTACATTATTAAAAAATCTATTTGTTCATATAATATTGGTTTTAATTCCTGTAAGTAATACGTTCATAATTCTAATGTCTTTTATATTTAAACTGTTTACAAAGTTGTAGAATGTAAAATTAGGGAGTTTATAGAAATATTTACTTATTTTATGGGTAACACAGAATAAAAAATATGTACAAATAAGGTCAATAAAACAAATTCATCTTTTAACATTTAATATATTCCTTAATACCTAAACATAAAGCATACAATTTAATAAATCAGAAACAATTTGTATTGGAATGCTTATATTGTCAAAAATAAACAAGACTTTTAATTTAAAACTTTTTGAAGAAAAACAACACAATATATATTTCTTTGGACACTAATAATTTTTTTTTATGTTATTTTCTTATTTAAGTTTAGTATAATAAAGAATATATATATATAAAATGTGTATAAGTTATGTATTCAAATCACACTTAAGGGAATATTTACATTCCAAATGAAAGCAAGAAATAAATCAAATAAAAAAATATAAAAAAACTGTGGAGTTATATCTACATTTTATTTGTTTTTCTATGCAAAAGATTCAAGAAATTAATAATAAATATAATTTTAAAGTTTTCTATATTACAAATATTAAGATAAAATTAAGTTTGTTTTAATTTTAAGCTACAGTGAAATAATTACAAATTCAAAAATAGAAATAAGAAAAAGAAATAAGTTTAGTTGGACAGAAACAATATCCAATGAAATAATATCTTAGTTCTCATAAGATCGTTTTTTTTTAATCAAAAATGTAGTGTTAAGACACTATCTAATCCACACCCATCGCATTTACAGTCAGATGCCACCCTACAGCGACATAATATTTGTAATAATTATTGTTTATAGTTTGTTGTTCCATATATTTATTTAAGATTCTTTCATCATTAAGATCTTCCTGTTAAATCATTTTTATTCAAACATAGTTATATAAAGAATATTTAAAATAGCTACTTTTATGTAAATCTGTTATACCATGAATACATACATAAAAACTTAAAATTAAGATTATTTTTGTCAAATTTAAAAGGAAAATTTTTAAAATATTTATTTTATTTAAATCTTACTTATATTTATAGGGTTCTTTTTATCTTTTACATTAATAATTAAGGTCGTCTTATGTCGTTTTCTTATTAAAATAGAAAGAAAGCATAAACAAATTCAATTATTACTTAGACAATAATTATGTACTCAATGACTTTATTATATTTACAGTTGGATAGTATCTAACTATACACACAGACAATGGGTTCAATTCTCATAAAATAAAAATATGCCGGTGAATTTAAAAAATATATATTTTTGTAATTGGATAACATCACACTACACAAATATAATGGGTTCAAATCCTTTTGAGAATTCTATATTTTAAAAATTATTATTTCTTTTTTATTCCAGTTTGTTGTTCTGTTTAAAAAATATATATATTTTTCTATTTATTCTTACCTTTCTTCTTTTTCTTTCTTTTCCTATCCAAATATTCGCAATCGACCGTTCCACTCAAATCTTGATAACCATCTAATTTTTGACTTTCGTAATTCGGAAAATTGATGCCCTCAGTTTGCTGATAATTTTCGGTAAAAGTTTCCGAAAATTTTGCACTTAACGACTCCGAGCCAAAGAATTTATTGGTAAAGTGCTCTTGCTTTTGTAGATTGTGATATTTTTCGTTGTTCGGGTATATTGTGTTCAATATGTTTGTTGCTAGAGTGACTGGGGAGGCGGGGTTCGCCTGGTTTATCGGTCAGAACTTCAGATCCTAGAGATAAAGGAAAAATAAAAATTACATGTTTTGGTACTATTAAAATTGTTGTTACTTTTCAAATTCAGTAAGGAAAAAAAGATATATTTAGAAATGTTTAAGTATAAGTGTAAAGGGGACGGAAAATTGTGTGCCCAAATGTTATGAAGCTGACATAAGGTCTAAAAAATTTTAGAATAGCAAAAAATCTTCGCAATTTGCAATATGGAAGCGGAGAAAGATCGGAAAAATATTTTTAGATCCTTAATCGACTTAATTAAACTATTACATTAACACCAAAATAAAATAATTGTTCATTTTATTTCAATGTTAAGTATTTTAACGCACTTATTTGTGCATATAATTACGGTATAAATAAAAAAGGGATTATAATTAATTACTGAAAAAAACAAAAGAAGTCAATTTCAAATCATTTTTCATTCATTTCATTCATTCATTTGACTGGTATGGATAAACATATATGGATGACTGTCTGAATAGTGCGATACTTACACATTCACTTTTACCAAATCTCTAATAATTCAACTCCCAGATTACCAAAACTAACGAATGAACGAACCAAAATTTCCTAGAGAGTGTATGATGTAGCTGAATCTATTAATACATACTATTTTCATATCTACATTCTGGGCCCCACATGTATTCAATCGTTTCAGACTCCTTTGAAAGTAAAGAAACAAAACAAAAATCCATAAGAAAAAATACCTTAATAGCCTGAGGCAGGTCCGGCAGTCTCATGTCCCTCAGCTGTTGAGGCAAGTTCATGCTTTTAACAGCGGACACAGCACGAGCCGGCGCCGCTGATATACCCGCCTGAAATAAGAAATGAATTTAAAAAAAATTAAATATTATATTATTAAAAAATGTCTTAATGGAGAATGGAGTGTCTTAACGGTAGGTTGCGAGTCTACCATATGTTTTTATTTTCCTGGTCTGGTAAGATAAAAATACGGCGTTATCTTTTGCCTCTCAATACATGGAATGTAATTTATATGTAACCCCTCCCCTCCACTCTTATCTCAGTCTACTGCATCTTTGTTCAGGCTGTGCAATTTAAGCAATATATTAGATATGCTCATTTGCAGCACCATGCTGGTAACGGGAGGCAAATATTTGAAGCACTATCTTGGCAAAATTTAACCAACTATTGTACCCTATTTTCTTACCTCTGCCTTCTGCATTTTGTTCTGCTCATGCAGCCTGCATAGTATATCGGACATGTTGGTCTGCAACACCATGCCACCCATCACCAACTCATCGAGAACCTGGTGTGCAGCATCAGCATGGAATATCAAGTCAAGTTCGCATACATTCTCGAAACATTTGTCTAATGTTTCTACAAACACCTGGGAATTTTAATTATTTACATGTACATCAAAATGAACATTTCAAAAAAAAATTATTTATTCAAATTGTTAATTATGTCTTCATCTTTATCATCTTCATCACCACTCAACATACTGTCACAAAAAATCATATACAAAAAAGTAATAATCAAAATAATACTAGGTTCCTCTACTTACACTGCTGTATACAAAATATAGCGTGAAGCAACTAACCCATAACAACCATAAAACTTTTCAATTGTCATGTTACATAAAAATACCAGATTTAACAGACTAGGAAGGCTGTTCTGCTGGCAGGAGAAGTGAACAAGCAGGAAGTGCACTTTTTAGTAAGTGTTGTTTACATTTAACAGTTTCCTACTAGTGTTACAACAAAAAGTGGCTTTAGACTATTCACTGATATAAAGCCTTTGAAAAGAGTGAAAAGTGAAGATTAGACACTGCCCTAATATTCTCTTTATAAGTTCTCTTTGCCTGCCATACAAAAAATTTTAATAAAAATGTTTCAGGTTATTTATGAACAATCTTAACACAAAGTTTGATTTGTCTATCCTAGTAGGATAGGCATATCAAGCTGAAGCTGAAAATAGTTAAAACAACTTCAACTATAGTATAAATATTTTTAAAAGGAAAATCAAGTCACCTGAATTAGATCCAAAATTCCAAGTTCACTTTCAGAAGAGTCCACACAAAATACAAAGTATAGTGTTGCATAGTGTCTGTATATTAATTTATAGTCAGATCCACCAATGAGACTGAAAATAATTATAGAAAAAAAATAGATCTTATCATTGCCCAAATGGAAATTGCACCTATAAGCAATGTTTTACAGTTAAACACTATCCTGAAGAGCCATAATGACCTCAGTTTTAAAATAAAAGAAAAATCTTATTTACTAACATAAATGGTCACTTTTTTATCGTTCATTATTCAATCAAATTACATTTATAAAAGCAACATATTTACCCAACTACAATGCTATATGATAGTGACCCATTTTGATAGTGACAACAATGAAGTCTTAAAAATGTATTAGTATATGGAGACAAATATTACTAACCTTCCTCCCTCAAGAAAATTACAAACATTGTCGTCTCTTTTAGATACTAATTGAAAAGTTTCTTTGATAATCTGCTGTTGCATGTCTTCATTCTGCACATTAAAATTATTAATACAATATATGAGTAACATATTATTATTCGTGACCAAGTAAATAATGACTATGATTGTGTCCATGTATTTATTTATTAACTTAATTGTATATATTTCTACTTTCACTTACAAAGTATTGATAGAATTTCGATAATCTCGGCTTGCCATGATTATTGAACACTAATATAGCTTTAATCATTGTGTACTTAAGATTATATTTGTTTACTTAAAGTATCATAAATTTCATTTAAAATGACTGGAAATGGAATGACTTGATAAATTTATTAAAAATACTACTAAGAAAGATACTCCCATCGATTTCTCGATATGTAAAATTTGACATTTATTTTGATAGATGAAACGTCATCTTTGCAATATGGGTTTTTTAAAGCTTCGGTAAATTTATTAAGCTTTCAATTTATTTACTTCAACTTCACGCTGTATCCCGCATATACCAGTGTAGGTAGCAGAGAGATCCTAGTATTAAAACACTCAATTTCCAATTATAAGTTATCCATAATTTTATATATTAATAAAAAAATACTATAAAACTGGATAAGTTATAATTTATTTAATTTACATGTTATTCATAAATGAAAACATATAATCTTAACTACTTCAAAAACATAAGGGCACAATCACAGTACGATACAAACATATATATTTTAAAATTACAAATTATTCAAAATTTATTAAAATATTGCAATAAATATTTTGAAGTTGTCTGTGGCCGTGTGTAATTTTTTTTCTATTATCTACATGCGTCGCGCTCGAGCGGTCAGCGCAGCGATGTGCGGGTGTCACAAAAAGCAAAAACGTGAAAAACTTAACTATTATTGTGTGAAATAAACTGTATGTACTGTTCCTTGTGTTTATTTATATGTAACTTATTGAATGGAATCATATAACAGCGGCGTCGGAGTATTAATATTTTTATACAGGTCAGTGTTACTTTTATGGTATTACTATACATTTGTGACTTTATTTGGACACCGGGTTCTCCAGTGTCGTTGCTATAATAACGCATTTAACTACTACTCAAATATCTCTAGTCTATATAATGTTACATATTTTATTATAATAGTAATATGGTAAAATTTTAAACCTCCGCGGCTACCTTTTAACAAGATTAATAAACGTTCTAATCATTTATTAAATAGTCCCAAGGGTAAGAAGTGAGGATATCTGTCGTTTATATTCACTTAACGGCACGGAAGCCTTTTTTATTCAATGTCGGATTTTGGCGCGTTTATAAACAATGGTGCGAACTTTTTACAATGCTCAATCAGTTGCGTTTAAAGTTTCTTTCGCTATCATTTATTTCAGCCTACTTATTACATAAAAGAAATCGAATAATATGGTTATATTATAATGGAAATCAATTATTGATTGTTGTATATAATTTATATTGCATTTTTTCTATTGTTTACTTGAGTCTTATCACTGATTTGACCTGCCAGTGTATTATCAATTTTATCAATTCATAACAATAATATTCTTATAGTAAATACTAAATATGTTACTATGTAAGGTATGATATTAATTTTTTTATTTATATAATGTTTTATTAAAAAAAACTTAACTATATGTATGTATACTTAAAGATTAACTTAACATGCATAATAAAAATTAATTAAAGTAATATAAATGATTCTTTAAATTACAACTATTGTCTATTTATTCTTAGTTCGTATATTTAAAAAAATATGTTTTTTGATGATTTATTTAAACATACAGGCCATGTCTAAAATAATCTTGTATTTGCATTATATTTTAGCTAAGGAAAGCAGAGTGAAAGTAGGCCATTGCACAGCTGTCACACGTACACATTTTACAATGTAATTTATTGTGTGTATAATGTAATTGAGTGTATAAACAAAATCATTAATCATTATTATTCCCACATGTAGCAGGGAAGGGAGAACCTATTGTTCAGACACTCCACTCTGCAATTAATAAAGAAATATTTCAATGTTATAGCAATATAGTAATGTATAGTGATGGAGTGCAGCAGTG
>JBAIZZ010000097.1:327404-364489 GCA_037355905.1 Heliconius aoede | reverse complement strand
AAAAAAAAAAAAAAAAAAAAAAAAAAAAAAAAAAAAAAAAAATGGAAGAGCTGGGCCTCTTGGTGCAAGTACTAGTATCATACTAGTTTATATAATATATATAATAAAATATATATACATAAATAAAAAAATATATATATAGTTATCTTTTAACTTCACATTGTTTATTTTAGTACAGAATTTTGAGCATTTTTCAGAATAAATAATTGTTCAAAGTATAATAGAACATTTTTTTTCCAACTACACTGCGTACATAGCAGAGTAGTCACATTGTTTATATACTTAGACCGTCCATTTCGTATCACGTAACATAACTCAACGCCACGTCTTTTCTTATATTAATAATGTACAATATTTTTCAATGGTTTAACTCACAATCGTTGCATTAATCAGTATGTAGGTAGATGAAATTTATTACAAAAGTAATAACTGATATTTATTCGTTAATAAGTAACGGAATAACGAACAGACGTTATTGTGTCGCGTTAAACGGGCTCTTTCATCAAATCAATCAATAGAACGACCAAGCGTCGAGCATAAGTAATCGATTGTCATTGGTTACATGCCACTTGGAACCGATTTTGTTCTTTTTTTTTGAAGTGAAAATGTTTACACTGTTTATGTCAATCTTTAAAAATATATTCAAGCACTTTTATGAACGTGGCTGTATTTGAATCCACGCCTCTCGGAAAACTTTTTCATTAAGCTACGTCGAAATTCTTATTTCTTGTTACGCTACGTAAAATAATTGCTTAGAATTGTCAGATATGAGATTGAGGCAAGAGAAAATGCTAGTTATTAAATATTTGTAGAAACGTACTTAAAAAGTGTTTTTCTTCCCTAAGCTTTCTGAGCTGAAGCAATAAAAAAAATAAAAAATTATGACGCTTTGATCAGAACTAAGTGAAGTGTAATCATTCCGTTGACGAGACTTAATAGATTCGTCACATGACCAACGTTTAAGTGGCTCAAGGTTGGCATGAAAAAAGTTCACTGTTAGCGCGGGTTTGATGATCGGAGTTTTAAAAAGTGACATTACCTTGTTTATTTGTAATAAATAGTGATTGTTCTTATGCAAATAGATTGATGTTCCTGTAGATATTTAAATTTTTTGTTTTTTGTTATGTGAGTAGTCAGTTCAATTTCTTACATTTTTCAAACCGTAATTTATAAGGTAAATATTCAACTAGTATGTTTAGACTTTTACTAAAATGTGTCTTAAAGTTATTGAACTAGAAACAGTTAACTTACATTATTTACTTTATAAATTTGTCTTTGAGGCTGTCGTGGCGCTACGTGTTTCCGAAAAGAAATTAATTATATTCTTTCTCTGCTAAGAAGACAAAGCGTAGTGTTGAGTTGCGTCACTCAACTCTCAATGATTCAATAACTGAGTGGTGCGTGGGTTAGTGTCATAGAACTACCCTACTAAATGCACGATACAGCGTGAAGCTACAACCTTATATTCTCGCGTTCGGACAGGCACTTATTGTATGAATTATAATTAATTAAATAAACACAAGTGTATGAAGCGGAAAAACGAACTAATTAGTAGTTTGATGATATAATCTATATTAACAATCAAAGGCTGGTCGAGGGTCGGTACACGGAAAACGTATGGAAAATCAAATAACCCTGACATATGTAGGTGAATATAATTTTCTTATTTAATTTAATAAGTAACAACTCAAGTCCACTCGTTGATTATCTGTCCATGCTCGTAGGTTCGGTTACTTGATCGTTACATCACATTTGTCTATATATGTTTTAAAGAAAAAAGGAGCGCTAGGGGCTATCGACTTAAGATTCAAACTATATAATCACGTCTAAGGTTTCATGATTTCTGTATTTTTACATTTACTTAAAAAAAAAGGAAAAAGGCCGTTTATATCGTAAAAACGCGTATTTCCATTCTGTAAAGGGAATCAAAATTAATATGGTACTTCCGGTTGACCTAGAATTATGTAATTGGTCAGTTAGCATCTACATATAGTACTAGTTCAGGGAAAAACCTGAAAACTATACATTTGTGGTTAAATTTTATAATAATTTATAGCCTGTAAAGGGGCAAAATTTAAAGCCGCTTGTTCAAGTGAGGTGTCAGATGAAAGAGCTCTGGTTAAGATAAGCTTGAATTTCAGAAAAAGCTCGATACTTCCAATTTTTGTACGGAACCCTTGATGGGCGATCTCGACTCGCGCTTGTCCTGTATTTCTTATTTAATAATCGATTTGTTATTTTTAATAAAATTAAAAAAATTTCTATAATAAAGTTAGTAATAAGTTTCATCTTAAAACTTGTAATGATTATAAATTTGTTATTAACATTTTATTTTATTTCTTCACAGATCCAACAAGATATGAGCAAGCGATCCTGACCCTGGACAAAAAGCAACACCCAATATGTCTCACCATTTGGTCACTGTGTGCATGTTCTGCCTGCTCTGTGCAGCGCACACCTGCGGATCACACATCAACCTCAAAGAAGACATCAAATCATTTGAACCAACTCTACAAATTGACCAAATTCCCATACACCTTGAAAAACGAAGTATAGAATCTAGACTTAGATATCAACAGAAACTACAAAAAATAAGACAGAAAAGAGATGTCAGGAATATATATCCTGATGCTTATGTGGAGCAGATTTTTAGATTGTACGGTGATGCTGGGTCCATGACGATGAATTTGACAGGTTTCAATAGGATGCTAGAGGGCTTGGATCTACACAAGTTGACTGAGGGTGGGGTACAGAGAATTGAGAATAAGGATTATATTTATGGCCAAAGCGGCGTTAAAGAAGATGTTGTTAATGTACGTATATTTGAATAGTGGATATGTATTGATTTATTATAGTAGTTCTACATTATTAAAATAGCTAAGTGGGATTAATTTAAATTTAAAGTATTTATAATAGAACTTTAATTGTAATATTATTAAATTATACATGAGTCCCTGGTCTAATTAGACAAAATACATGTGTTCTCTCTGCTTTCTACATTAATATTCTATAATACTTAATTTTTGAATAGTTATTAATATCTTTACGTTATTATTACAATTATCTAAATCTTTATTAGGATAGTGACAAGTATTTTTAGCGTCACAGTATTAAAATTAAGAATCATTTTCACAGCTATTAATATAAATAAGCGTTTACATTCAATACAAGTATATTTGTAAATATTTCCATTGCAGTGTGTAAGCAGCGCGGAACTCGTCACAACAGTGAATACTCGATTAAAACCTCACGATCACGGTCATGATCATGATGATCACGATCATGACTCCGAAGGTCTCATATCAGAGGGAACCTTACAGGCATTATGCCCTATCTTATTATATCAAAAATTGGCCAACACCTCAATAGAAAGAGGCGGCTGTGTAAAGGAATCATATCTACAAAGTAGAAGTATGGAAAAGTTTTCGGAAAAAGAGAATGCATACTCAAAAAATATGTTCGCCGTATGGTTATACTCATCTTTGAGTATAACGGCGATCAGTGCGTGTGGTCTGTTAGGTGTAGCAGTCATACCAATTATGCATAAAACGTATTATAATCATTTACTACAATTTTTTGTAGCCTTAGCTGTAGGCACACTTTGTGGAGATGCCTTACTGCATCTTATGCCACATGCGATGAGCCCCTCAGAACACGATCATGATGAAAATGCTTTAGAAGCTCGCGTATCCCATGATGATGGAATGTGGAAGGGATTAGCAGCTATGTTAGGTGTAGTGTTCTTTTATTTCACGGAGAAAGGACTGACTGTAGTAGTAGAATGGCGTAAACGTCGCCAAAAGTTGGAAGATGACAAACTACCCTCAAGAGTAAGAGTTCTCAAAGACGAAACAGTTGGAGGATGCTCGGGTGGGTCCAAAGCACCAATAGCGAATACGACATCGAATTCTCTCCTGAAAATATTCAAAAGAGACGATAAGAGCGATCCCACAACGAAAACATGTAAACATAAATATTCTGAATATCCATACTGCTATGACGAGATAGATACAGATACACATGATGATCATCATTTAAGAGATGGTCTACCACCAAGTCCTAAACCAGCTAAAAATCATAATAATTCAGTTAGTGTAGTCTCGTCAAACGCTCTTAATCGTGACGGTAAAGAAAATGAGCCAACAGCTAAAGATTGGCTTTTAAAAGCAGAATCTACACCAGCGGTTGTCGAAATGAATAATATTAAGCACAAGGATGAGAATGCGAAGGACTTGAAAGATGGTGATAGCTATACTGTTATACTTAGGTAAGTATTTTATAACGATTTATATATAATATATATAAATAGAAGAAAAATCATTTATCTACATTGTTATATGAAGAGAAATTTTCGACAGAATCAGATTGTACACTAGGTACTTATGACATTTATTGTCTAATCAGCTATTGATTTGGCAAGTTGAAATGTAAATGCAATTGTTCGAGACATTGCGTGTTAAGGAACTCATCGTCGCGCTAAGTCTCACACAGTAGATAAATGAAGATAATTTAATTATTCTGATTCCAACACTGTACTATTTTTGAACTCATATTTTACTTATTGTCTCCAGAGAACATTCTAGAGCACACCACGGTCACTCGCACGCGCATGGCCACGTGCACGCGCCGCCCTCTTCCATGTCGTCCGTCGCGTGGATGGTCATCATGGGCGATGGACTCCACAATTTTACTGATGGAATGGCGATTGGTGAGCATATTTTAAAAGTTTTTTGTTTGGAAAATAATATTAAAAAAGTTATATTAGATATTTGTAAACTGCACAAACTTGAAAAAAGTTAGCGTCCCGCATATTACAGAATACACGGTAAAAATAATCTGGTGTTAAGACTACATTGCCCACTTTCCGCCACAATTTTCAAGACATTGCCGGTGAGTTTAGAGGAGGAAGTCAATCCGGTGCTTTGTCTTGTTACCATCAAAAAAAAAAACGTAACTAATAAACAATACATCAAGAACTAATAATACTATAAATTATATTGTATTTACATTTGTATTTTTATTTTCCAGGAGCGGCCTTCGCTTCCAACATAGCTGGTGGTTTCTCCACTGCAATCGCTGTTCTGTGTCACGAATTACCACACGAATTGGGTAAATTTTAAATATTTTTGCAAAATAATATTAATTATGGTATTTTTTTTTCTTTAAGAATTATCTCAGTTAAATTATTAGGTGCTGATATTGGTCAAAATTAGAGAAATACGAGTTCTTTTATAATGAACTATTATTTTTATAATATATTTTTTTTTAACCATACTGACATTCAAAGTCTTCAAATACAACTTCGTATTTCGTACCTAATCATCAGTGTATATGAAAGTTGAGAAATAATATAAAATATTCTGGATCACCTATAAGGTTGGGTGAACCTCAAGTATCTATTCTTGAGCCTCTTGTATTTGATTTTGTGATATTATTTGTAATTCTGTGATGTTTGTACTCTTAGCTTTGGGTGTGCAGGATACAGCGTGACGCTAAAAAATATTAACAAAAAATACTTTGCTTAAATTTCAGGAGATTTCGCGGTCCTACTAAAAGCGGGTATGTCAGTGAAGCGGGCGGTGTGCTACAACGTGCTCTCCTCAGCTCTCTGCCTCGCCGGCATGGTCTGTGGGGTGCTGGCGGGGCACCTGCCCAACGCGACTAGGTGGCTATTCGCGGCCGCCGCTGGCATGTTCCTTTATATAGCTCTGGTTGATATGGTGAGTTTGATTTGATGACTTACGTATAGTTACATATTTTATTTTCATCTTTTTTGTCCGTTTTAGAGATATTGTGTATATATATTTTGTTTTAACCATAATGTTAATTATTGATAAATTTCCCAGATGCCAGAACTGAGCACCTCGCACAGTAAAGAAGGCACCTTATGTCAATGTCTCCTACAATTAATGGGCTTGGCCACAGGCATCGGCATCATGCTGGTGATAGCTCTGTACGAACACGACTTAAAAAACTTATTCGGTTAAAAAGTTATTAGTGTTAAGTGACAAGTGTTAATGTACGTTCATGAAGTGTTCCACAGATATTTATATGAACAGTGATCGAATGTGTTTAATGTGCTACGACATTTATGTGTAGTCATATTTGTAAATGTATACCAAGAGACGTGTTAAATAAAATAAAAAAACAAAACTACTTATGCCAACAAAATCATATTACTATTATATTAGAGTAATATTAATAATTACTAATCTAAATAACGTATGTGAGTGTGTAAGACATATGAGTGAAGAAATATAATTGTACTTAAACATAAAAAAATTAATTACATGTAATGGCAACAACCAAAAGCATATAAAAGTCATCAACATATTCCAAAAAAAAATAAATATTCCAACAGTCATATGAAAAGTGTTTTTTTTGAAAAATAACAAGTGTCATTGGAAAAATAAAAAAGTATTAATTGAAAATGAAAAGTGTTATTAGACAAACGAAAGTGTGAACATAATAGGTCATATTGATCGTTCCATAATGTGTTGTACTTAAGTTAAAGCTCAAATTTTATTTTTTCATAATAATAATAATTATTATAACACATGACATACATTACTTATGATATTTTGTACTGCTGTTAATAATAATAATAATAATGTGTTATCTAATAATTATGTGTCAAAATTGTAGGTTAGTTTATATTATTACTAATAATGATAATAATGTTGCCAGATATATGAAATGAAATTATTTTTGGTGGCGATTTCTGTTTTTTTAAGTGTACATACCGGTTGAACGCTTTACTTCTTTTTTGTTATTATTGATCATGTAATTTATGTCCAAAATTATAATCAATTTATGGCCGCGACATACTTGTTAATATGAAATAACACTTTTATTAATGATTTGGTGCAATTTTACAACAAAAAAATAACATTCTTTACTAAATAGTGCACCCGCATTATCTTTGATTTTTATTGCTTGCTTTGATAATTATTTTTGTTGTTCCACTTTCAGTACAAAATATCAAAGTACATGAAACATTATTTGTATTGAACACATACAATTTTCATCGAAATTAATCCAGTTCAAAGAAATGTCTTGCTTGTTAATAATTATTAGTTTTAAACATGTTATTATTTTTAAAAAAATCTTAATTTTTGATTAGTTTTAATGGAAATGCTTAATGATTATATTAAATATATGTATAATAAAAGTGCTATAAGTCTTATCTTATCTTATCAATACAGTATGCACAGGGGGAACAACATAGTATTAAGACATTCCGTTCTCCACCTTCGGCCCCAACTTCAGACATTGTGGAACTTAACGTCGCGCTTTATTGAATAAGAGCAAAAAAACTATAATTACTTGTACCCGTGAGCGACCGCTTTCACAGTCACATACTGTCCCACTGTGGCTTCTATTATATTGGTTTTCCAAATTACACAAATTCAATATGTTTACAATACTTACTAACATTTTCAAATACTGCTAATATTAAACATAATATTATTTTAAATTTTGAAGTTTAATTTAAAAAATCGGTTTAACCTTTGACCATTTTATCTAAATTATTACACAATTATTATAAATTTCTATAACATGATTTTCTCATTATGACACTGAAAGTTTTCTTTTAAATAAGAAATTTGTTTGGCTTATAACATTTTATTTAAAATTTTGAAATTTATTAACTAAAGTAATCACATACAAAAAATAATACTGTACTTTTAATATACAGTTTTTACTTTTTATATTAAATAACCTTTAATGTCTTGCCTTTTAGTTATGAATTAAAAATCTGTATTATGATTTTTTTTTATTAAATATATATATTTTGTCTCTTAATACTTTTTAATTAAAAAAATACACTTAAACAACAATAGGTGCTAAAATTATGTTTCTATTTAATGTATGTACCATTATTTGTAAATTGTTCCTATAATTAATTACTAATATTATAATTTTCATTTAGTTGTATTTTAAATTTTAATTGACCTGTAATGGAAGCTTAATGAAAATTTTTGTTTGTCATTTTTATTTATTTGTAAATAATTTGATAAATATTGATTGATTTTGATTGACCATCATGTAATGTTTTATAGCAGTTACTAATTTATATTATTTATATTATATGATAAAGGTCACCCATCTTAATATACACAACAGGAAATGTTTTAAATTATATTCATTGTATTTAATATATTCTTGTACATACCATGATATATGTATTAAAAAAACAAATGATCACCCATCCTATTTTAGACTATTGTCATTGCTGCTTAACTTTTTTTTATATACAGAATATTATTTTTGTATGTTTCAATCTTTATTAAGGTATTTATAAAAAAATAACCTTATTAAAAAAGTTGTAACTTACTGAATTTTTATAAGCATTTACCTAAAAACAGGCGTAATTGAAGCTAAATTGTGTTTTAAGTTAATTTTAAGTAAATATCAATGAAATTAGGTTTAAATTATTTAATTGTAATTATTATGTTCTGTGAATGATTTTTTTTTTGCATGGGATTTGTATTATTACTGGTAATATATAGATGTGGTACAAGATCAAATTGGGGGATAACTATTATAAAAAAACCTTGTGTCATGACATTCAGTTGAAACTCAACGCCCCGCTTTACCTTACCAAAACTGGGTTTAACTCATTATGAATTTTTTTTTTTTATTGTTTTGACTAGTATTTTGTAAATACTTATTACCAGCAATAACGTAAATGTATCGAAAAGGAACAAGTGTGATAAAATGGACGTATGATAATATTATATTGTAATATATGAATTATTCTAAGTTTTGAAGTTTTCTTTTGAAGTATCTTTTATTCTTGAAATAACTAAGTGTATGATGATGCATTTAGTAGGTACAGATCGAAAGGATTAACGTGATGTAACCGTAACGTGATGTAGAGGCTTCTTCGATAAATGGACTATACAATACACAAATAAAATTTTAATTGCAAAAGTTGTTCTTGAGATTAGCGCGATCAACCAAACTCTTCAGTCCGTTAACACAATACTAATATTGTGAAGGCGATGAGTATCGAATGAACTTTGCGCGAGCGATTGTATAATATGGATTTAATGCGACGCATACGGATCGCATACTAAGATAAAAAAACTTTATTTTCTAACATAATTCCTCAAAATTGGTAAAAAGTAGACAATGAAGTCTTAGTGGGCTCATTCTGTCTACCCTGCCTGTAAAACGAAAACCAACCAAAAATAACGAGGCTATCACGTCACTTCAATTCCCATTCAGAGAAATGAATAATATAATTTCTTCTCAAGTAAGACAAAGAGCGTTAAGTTCCGCCACTTCACACAAAAAATTAAGGCTGGATTGTCTTAAAGTATATTCTCTGATATATAAGTAAAGTAAAACAAAATATCCAATACATATATTTATTATAAACCATAATATATCCAAAAGGGTTATAATATATTATATATAATTATAAAAAAGGACATTTATATCTTCATTTCCCTAAGGAGTGATTCTTTTGGGGTCTCTTGGGAACATTGACGTTTTACGAATATTGTCCAGACCCAGATATAGCATCACTACACGTTCTAGACCAATGCCGCCGCCTGCAAAACAAAATCAAACGTATAAATATAAAAAAATTGCTGGATTTGAACCCATAACACAATACAATATGAAGAAAGAAATTTTAAAAAGACGAAGTCTTATTTCTTTTTAATATACAGAATATTGTTTACTTTTACTGTTATTTTTATTGCTTATGTTTATTAGCGATTTAAAACAAACATAAGTAGACAAAAAAATATATATTTTCAAAATTATATAGTTTATTACAGATTGAATGAATATTAATAAAATAAGAAAAGAAACTTCTTGATATTAAATGAAAAAAATATTTTTTGTAAATCATATTAACTAAAACCAATTATAAATAACATAATATGTACATATTCTTTTCTTATTTTTATTTATATCAATTTAATACTAAGAATAAAACATATATTAAAAAAAACTTTTATTGAACATATGACCTACCTGCATGTGGGGGACATCCCAGCCTGAATGATTCTATGTAAGCTGCTATTTTGCTTACATCTGAAAAAGAGATAGAAATTATTATATATATATATATATATGTATATATATATAACCTCCTGGAAAATTGGACGTCTAACTTGTACCCACTCGGGGGTAAGATTGTATTTTAATTAATTTTATTTTCTCTCTTAATTGGAACTGTTTACACCAGCTGCCCCGCTTTACACGGGATACAGTGTAAAGCTACTAAACAAAAAAAAAGGTTTTTTTTATTCTCTCTTTGGTGAACAAATATTCGAAAAGTGAAACATTCAGTAACTTGTTGAAACGTAGTCACATTTTCACACTCTGTCGTTCTATATTATAGAGGGATAAAATTAAACAAATAATAAAATAAAAAACATACCAATCCCATGGTGTTTCGCTCTCTCAGTAAGAAACTCAGGATCGTGAATTCTCTGAGCGCCGCTCAATATTTCTTCACCCCTCATAAACATGTCGTATGAATTTGATACTTTCTAAAACAAAATTGTGGAAAGTCAAATTATTTTTAATTTATTAAGTTATGGGGTGGGTATACCCCATTCATGGAGCTGTGAGATAAAAGGTAAACAAATCATAAACAGTTTACATAAAAGGTTATAATCAATTGAGTCAACATACCTTATAAATATACTTGAATCAACATACCTTACAAATACTATATAACAAACCTATAAAACTTATTAGAAATCAAATATCATAAATAGCCGACATTGTTTTCTGAACTTTTAATTATTATTTATTATATAGTTAACTTTTTTATCATTTGCTTTTTATAATTTTTATCATGGAGTGAGGTTTGCCCGTTTAAGTTTGTTGTTATATTACCGGCTAAATTATTAAAAATATTGTGGTTCTGGGCACTGGTTCTCAAACAAAAAATATTTTAATTTCTTTTATTTACTAAGTAAAGAACTTACCGGGTTTTTAGGATCAGGCATTGTATAAAACGGACGGACAGCCAAAGGATATTTGTCTAGTATATAGAAATCGGTGTCGTATTTGGCTCTGACCAGACGCCCGAGTAGTTTCTCATCAGGTGTTGATAGATCGTCTTCGTCACCTACATTTACGCCTGGAATTAAATTCAAGAAAATTAACCCTTTTCATAGAAACCGTATTACCAGTAAACTATTTTTTTTTGTAATAAATTATTTTGCAATTTAATTTCAACACAAAACAAATGAAGACTGCATTATACAGGAAGCGTCTGCGCTCCTGTTACAGGAGCAGCATATATTCAAGATACGACACCAGTTAAAACGTACAATATCTCTTTTCTTTTCACTGCATCATTCTTTCATAGTGTAGCTAAAGCTGTGTGTTCATTTAAGACGATGTGCTTACAACGATTACAAATGGGGGGGTGGGGGTTACCGGAATGTTGTTTTTGCCTAACCGTGTGCGGGATACAGCGTGAAGCTGATTATAAACTACCAATCCAAGTCATATTTAAAGAAAAACAAAAAATACAACATTTTTAAATTTTAAAAATTTAAAATTCGAACCTGCTTCCCTCAACATTTGTACACCTTGTGAGAACTCTAACCTCAGGGGCGGGTCGAGGAACTTGAACGGCTCCACTTTGTACTGTTGCCCCACTGTCGCTATTTCTGATACGAATCTATAAATAAAAACAAAAAAATATATAAAAAATATTCGTTATCTTTATTTTTCGTTTAGTTGAGGGAATAAGTTGATGAGAATAATTACTTTCCTAGTCTCTACTAATTGTACGAAAACAAAAAAAAAACATGAATAGGAGACTTTATAATCATTTTTATTTTTATAAAGCCAATACTTTTTGAGAGTACATCATTAAGCAAACATTAAAAAGAAATTACATTATATGGTTTAATCTTTCATTTTATGATTATAGAGTATTTTACATTATATTTTTAAGTATAGTTAAGGTTTAACTTTTAAATTTAAAAATAATTAAGTTAACCGAATTTGAAGTTCAATAGCCGTGTACATCTGCGGCGGCGTTAGCAAATACATACCAAAGTCATAAAGTTTTTGTTTAATGGAAAATATAACGCATTTATTTTTCAACAAATTTGGAGTTACTTCTTCCCAAATTATGTTTTTTTTAATTTATTATTTTAAATAGGTATATATGGGTAGTGGTAAAAACCACTGGTCCTCGAACTCAAAATTCTATACTTTTTCATCAAAATCTAAACTAATTGACAACCACTTACTGATCTCTAAGCCCTCTAAACATATCGGTGAATGTTTGTCCTATAGTCTCCAAAACTTCGTGATAGTGATTCTTAAAGGACATCTCAAGGTCGAGGCCGACGAACTCGGTCAAATGTCGGTGCGTGTTCGAATCCTCTGCGCGGAATACAGCACCTACTGTGAATACCTAGAGAATAAAAAATATATAATATATATTATAATCGTCATTTCTATTATTTTTGTATGATTTGAGTAGAAAAAGTAAAGAGAGAATAATGATGTATTTTTATTTTATATTTAGATGGCGTGATTTGTATTTTTTGGGTAATTTCAATATTACTATCTTATTTTCTTTTAATAAGTGGAGAACAGCTTGTTTGTATCCAAAGATCCCTCTGTCGATCTTTTTTTTGCGGGATATAACACGACGCTAAAAAAGTATATAAAAACCTTTAAACTTGTTTTTTATTTAAACAAGTTTTGTATAACGTATTACAAAACCTTATCAAAGTCAGCAGCAATCGCCATCTGCTTGTACAACTGTGGTGACTGAGCCAAATATGCAGACGATTTGAAGTACGATACGGTGAAGACATTAGCACCTCCCTCTGACGCCGCTGAGATCATTTTAGGAGTGTGTATTTCTACGAAACCTGAAAAAATATATACAAAATATAAAATATAATAATAATAATACTTATGGTACTAAATATTAAGTATACAGCTAGCTCAAAACCCATTCGCCCTATAATTTTATACAAAAATACATAACAAAACTCACCACGCTGCGTAAGCAGATCTCTAAACAAGCGACACACGCCGGCTTCTATCCTAAATATGGCCTGATTCGCCGGCGTTCTAAGATCGAGGACACGATTATCCAACCTCGTGTCTTGATTCACACGAATTTTTAGTGCCTCTGGATCCTAGAGCAATAGAGAAGGGAATTCATATATAACACACTAGTGACCCATACAAGTTACATGGTTTCGCCTGCTTAAGCTCCGTATCTCCGGGTCTAAGTGAGAAGATAGATGTATATGGATGTGCATGAAAACAGAACTACATATAATATAGACATATAGCTCTGGTGTGACGGAAACACATATGTATATCTATACAGAAAATAAAATAGTAAATGATTGATGTGTGTGGAAGGTACGTGAGAAAAACCATTATTTTAAACTTGACTCAATGTAATTAAATCCAAAATAATTATTTTAAAAAAATGTCTATCTGTGAGATTGATTGTGTACGATAATCTCAAAAAGCTTCACGCTTTATTCCTCATCCGAAAAATCCCACAACTTGAAAAAGTATATACATGATTGAAATAAAAAAAATTAGTAAATTAGAAACCTCATATCTTGTTATACACATTGTCCATACTCACATCAGTTTCAGGCCTGGCCGCGTCCTCCACTTGCAAAGGCAATTGGGACTTCGCTCCCGACACAAGCCACACTTGGAGCCCCGACAGTTCCACATTTTGTATGGTGCAGGCCTCTACCGGGGAATTAGTCTTAACAACTGTCGCGTTTACATCAATTATTGATTCTTTTGTTATGCTGTAAATTATTGGTTTATAATGTTAATTAAGTACAGTATAAAGAATTGGAAGTTAGTAACATGTCATATCTTCATATCTTCTCTAGAATGGAGTGTCTTAATAGTAAGATCCCAGGTTCGCTCTGCCTACCTTCCTATATACAGGATACAGCGTGAAGCTATAAAAAAATTGAGTGCATTTGAACAAGTTAATATATAAAAAAATAACTTTCAAAAAGCAAATCAAATAAAACAGGGATTTCGGAAAAAATCTCAAAATAAAGACTAAAGTTGAAATTATTTAATAATTTTAAAACTAAAAAATATTATTACCCGAAAAGATACTAACTTGCCGGTAAATTTAACCATTTGCTTGCTAACATTTTCGTTGACGCTGACCAGCAGCTGTACTGTGCTTGAACTCTGACGGAGGACGGCGAAACACTGTTTACCTTTAGCTCTTGATGTTTGGAGACGAGCTTAAGAAAAGAAAAAGAATATTTGCTAATATTATTTACATAGGAACCAAATTTTTGAGGTGTTGAGTGGTGGAACGAGGGTATTTCAGGATGATTTCGATTGGACTCAAAACTACAATTGTCGCGCTTACACTTACGTATGGTAATGGTAACATTCTATTTTCTGCATTCTACCACAATATAATCAAAATTTTACAAAACCGACATAATGATAGGCTATCTTGACACTGTATGGTTGGCAGTGTCAGACATACAGTGTGAAAATTTAAGTGGTTGTGGGTTTGATTGCCAATAAATGATAAGACTATATTATGTAGATTATTGTCATTCTCCTCTCATGTTCTTCCATTCCACCATCAGCACAAAATATCCGAAAGGAAAAAATAGAGTGTCTTAACAACCACTATATTATCTTTCCATACCCTGTTATATGCAGGATAAGGTCTAAAGCAAGAAACAAAATTAAAATGCTTTCACTAAAGAAAAAAATGAACTGCCACATACATACCTCTAACCCACACATTCTTCCCATGTAGTTCAACATTAAGATCTTTGACATCAGTGTAGACTCTCTCTCTATTCTCACCAGATGATTGTATCATTTTTAGGTTACCATATTTGCCTTCTGATATATCGGGCTCTGGGGCTTCATTTTGTGATGAGGCTGCCTGCAATGTAAGTACCACCAAGTGTCTAAATAATTTTTTTAGTAAGATTTCTGGAGTAAGCACCACATTATTCTAGGGTAGGCTCTTTATTAATAGCAATTGTTTATATTTTATATTAATCACATTCATACATTGAAAGATAGTGAAATGTATTCAAAAATTCGAAACTTTTCAAGGCCACCAAAAATAATGGACTTTAAGAAAATAGCTTTTATAAAATATATATAATATAAAAATATATTGTACCTTGTTATCAGCTTTTTTCTGTTGCTTCTCAGCTGCTTTTGCTGCTTTTTTTGCAGCTTTCTTACTTGAGGCTGCGTCTCCTTCAGCTGGTGCAGATTGATTTTCAGATGCTACCATTTTGATTTGTGCTGAAATTATTATATTTCCAGTGTTAAATAAGCGAAATATTTCTTAACGTTTATATTTCCATTTTCCTTCACTCTGGTGTCGAGGCAAATCGCGGCGTTGAGTTCTGCCACTTAACACGCAATGCCTCCAAAATTCGGCCGAAAATTTATTCGGCATAAATATTGTGTTCAATAATAGCAATACAATACAAACTAACTCAATACAAGGAAATGAAAATATAAAATATTTTCTTGAGTTGAAATCAAACTTACAATTTGTTCTCCTGCATCAACTATTGGCCTTAAAGTATGTGTTATGTAATTAGGATTAGATTTTCATGAAGCTTATATTTAAAGTAGATAAAAATTTCATTTCAAAAATATTATTATTTATATGCAACTAATAATAAATATTGTATCTAACTGAATAAACATAGCCTTGGTTTGCTTATGTCATCAAACACAATTTATTAATAACTCTTGGGTTGCATATCAATTAATTGCTCAATTGTTAACATAGGCCTATTTACACTATGAGTATGTAAACCACGAAATGTATGAAATACTTGTGAAATAAATAATATGTTGCATTTTAAATATGTAAAAATGTATTGTTTATTAGAAACTACAATGTATTAATGTTATAGGTAATATTTTATTTGGTTATATCAACTTTGGTTACATCGACTGCTGTAGGAAAAAAACATAAGATCAACAAAGCTTTCATATAAAGATTTTCAACTTAACGACTTATGAGAAAAGTTTCCCCTATTTATATCAGAAATGGTGACTCAAATTCTATATACAAATGACATTTACTTTCTCTGAAATGTGATGAAACTGTGTCACTTACCGGTACCCGATAACGTTGTTATAAATAGTTTTTAACATATACTTAAAGTAAGTATTTATAGACCCTTGTAACCATAACAAATGCACAGTATTTCATCATTTACACAATAATATATAAAACTTACCCGTACAGTATCTTTAATATAGACTGTTAATGTACAATTGTTATCTTCTATAAAAGATAAAACATAAAAGCAGTGCAAACTTTAGTTTCGTTTAAACAAGAGGTTATGACTGATTAACGAGCGCAGGCCGCGATAATCAGTATTTAGTCTCCCCGTATTTGACAGTTTGACGTATCGGTTTTACGACGAATTAATATATGACATTGACGTTTTAAATAAAATACGCTTATAAAAACTAATCAATTGCACAGGTTATGGGATGTTTAGACACAGTTTAGAAAAACATATTGGTATATATTTATTGATTATTGAAGCTTGTATATTAATTATAGTATGTTGTATTTCAAAGTTAATTACACAAAATTTGTTTTATTCAATTGACATTTATATTTTTTTTATTATTATCTTATATTATTCCATATTAAATGTGGTAATATCAAAAATGGTATCTAACAATTGCCGTTTATAATTTTGCACTATTCATATAAACCTTTTTTATTGTAAATGTTAATTACTATTGCCTTCATGATGACGTCCTCCAGTTTTGACTTTTATATTTATTTGATAGCGCAAATTTTGTGATAAAAAAAGTAAATCAGTGCTATGATTAAATTTTCTGTTCAAAATGACAAAAAATACTACTGGTCCTGACTTAAATCTCTTTAAGGCAGGGATAGATTACAATATTTACTTATCATTACAACTACATTTAAAATGCCTGTGTTTACAGCTAATATTCCAGGAATACTCAAAATTGGCGATAGAATAGAGATTGGCGGTAGAATAAAAGAAAATGCTAGGAAGTATGTACATGATGCTTAGCTATATATATTACATATTTTTCGGTATATTTATGTGATATTAAATTTGATTGCTTATCTTATAAGTATTTTTTGAAATAAAAAAGATTTTTATATATTTATTTTCTTAGAATGTCAGTAAACCTCTGTGCACAAGAAGGCGAAGAACCACGAGACGTTGTGTTGCATTTTGATGTGCGTTTCCATCGAGATAATATAATATCACTTTCACGTAGAAATGGAGTTTGGATAGGAAGTGGCAATCTAGATACTAATTATAATATGTTTGTACCTGGTTAGTCTACCGTAAATATCGTTATGTTTCTACGAAGTATCAGTATTATATTTTCATTACACCTGTTTTTATTTTAAAGGCACTGTATTCAGGATTATTTTTGAAGTTAAAGACACAGATGTCATCACAATATACTGTCAAGGAAAATTTCATTCAAATTTTCTTCCGAAAATCCCATTGACAATGGCGCGCTATCTTGTTGCTTGGGCAGACGTTGAGAGAGTCACCCATTGCTATTTTCATATGTCTGGGAAGGTAAATTTAACTATTTTCTATGGTTTAATAATGGTCGTAAGGAGTGGGGGAGCCGAGCCCATTCCAGAATAGTCTGATGCCCTCCCCACAAATTTTACTTACAACAAAATTTGCCCCAAGAAATTAAAAAAAACATTTACTCAAGCATATCTGTTCAAAGCTAAAACTCGATCCCCCCTCCCAGAAAATATCTCTATATACCTTAATAGCTTTAATGTTTTGAAATTAAAGTTTTTTTGTGTTAGGGCGTAGGTGATGAGGCTATCGTGCCACCAGCTGTGAAGCCCTCCCAATCTCCTCGCCTTGGTGCGGCCCCTGTATTTATTGGAGAATCTAATAGATGGTAACCCTCGTATTTAAGACATGATAAAGACATTTTTCGGTGTATATTTAGAATCGTAACTAGAAATATAATTTTATAAAATCAGTTCTAGGATTCATAAAAACTTATCTCCCGTTCCACCTCAATTTCACTCTTCAAATGAAAGTTCCGATGAAGACATGAAATCAAGAAAGGAAGGCCGCGCCGACAAATATTTTTACGACGCCTTAATGTGTCAACCACCGGAGACAAAATTTGGTTCACCAGAAATGAAATATCGAGAAGTAAGAAGCAAACCGGAATATAGTAGAAAATATAAAAATAATTCAGACACAGAAAAAGATACGGATATATCAGAGGAAGTTGCATCGAAAAATATAGATTCATCTATGGCAGAATCGCAGGATTTCATGCCAGAACTGGGCTTAAAAAAACGTGTCAACAGACGCGGGAAGTTTGCGCCGTTCGCTCAAGTTGTAAATTTTATGGGAAAAAACGCGAGGAGAAATTAGTTTTATTCTATGAAGGACATCTGTTTAACAACTGGTAAACTATTATTCATATTCTCAAAACGATACGACTGAAATCTACGCTTATTTTATGTAAATCTGTTTTGACAATTAGCTAAACATCATAGAAATTTAATCTGTCATTTGGGACTTTGTAAATTTTATTGATTTTTCGAATAAATATTATGTTAAAATGTTTTTGTGGAACAATGTGAGTGCGTAAATGATAATAATATATTATTTGAACATTGTACATTTATTTTCTTTTTTGTAAAATTTCATGTTTAATATATACAAATGTTATCTAACAAACTATTATTAAATTTAAATTCAAAATCAAATTGTAAATCGTTTTTTTACATTCGTATATACACTTTTATTTGAACATTAAAAGAAATATTGGAAGACTGTACTGCTTCCAAAAAAATTGATAAAAAATAAAACTAATTACAAATAATTAAAAGCACTTAAATAATAATTAAAAAACTGGATTTCTAAGAAATCACAGTGCACGGCAGTGCTTAAGCCAAGTTTACTGAACACAATTTATGCCTGTATAGTTGCATATTAAATTAAACATACAAAAATATACACAGATTCAGGCCAAATTTAGTGATTTTTAAAATATTTACTGTAAGATCTCAGCCTGTTTAGAACCATCATCAGTTCATCTCTATACCATACTTTGAAAGGGACACTAACAGAGTCACTTTGAATTCAATTAGTTAGAGGGAGGAGCTTGGTCACGTGTGTTGCAAATCTCAGGTACTGCTCCAAGCTCCTCACCCTACAACAATGCACAGTCACTAAATGAATCGATGAAATGCTAAGTAGTTTCTTCTCAATAAAGTGACCAACAAGGCACAATTTAATTGTAATACATAGAAGAAGTTTTATACTAAAAAGTTAGATTGTGTTAGCTTTTAACAAATTGACATATAACATCTGCATGTTCTTCACTAACTCCTATTGTTACAAGTTGTCCTTTTGAAACCAAAAACAGGGATTCTCCATCTATTTCATGTTCTAATAATACTGAAATTGTTTCGCTCCAAGCAAATTTATTTAAATGTGTTGTTAATTGTTCCGTCTGCAATAAGAAAAACATGTTTATAATGATAAAAACTATAAAAAAATATTGTGCAGCAATACAGCATGTAAATGCGATGGTTGTGGATGCACAGTTAATTCAGGGAATGTATAATTTATGTTTCCTCACTGTGGTAACACAGCAAAGTAAGGTGTTGATATGGCCACTCAATTTGCAATGTATCCAAAATAAGGCAGTGTATGAGGAAGGGAGTTTCTTAACACAAGCTTTTTATGCCTACCCTGTTATATGTGGTAGGCATAAAAAAAATTGTGTTAAGACAGGCTAACAGGGTAGGCTTTACGCTGTAAAGCTAAAAAAAATCAAGCCAAATTTTTCAGATAAAATTAATGAGCTTACCGTCCATGTCTTCACAGCCTCAACTTTTAGGTTCGCAAATGGATTTTCTGTAACACAAATTTGGTTTATGAAATTTTTGGAATATTAAATATCTCAATCTGTACTATTATACTAATATGCTAAAGTTTGTTTGTTGTTGATTTGAACTATTATTTTTGTGTATATACAGGAATATTGTGTGGAAATATCAACAATCCTTTTACGGAAACAGCATACATGTTAAAATATTTCAAACCAATACCTAAAGAAATTAATCAAGATACCTCAACAGTTTAGACGTAGGATTTTTTTGTCATGTCACAATTTTCATCTATAATACTACAAAAATACTACTAAGTGTTAGTATATGTGTTTGTCATACTTTACAAATGGCGTTTTATTTTAAAACGACAATTTTATTATTTGTTTTGTTTGAAAAAATCACTTTTTTGTTGATGGGATTTTTTTATTTCTTAATTATATAAGGCTTTTATAGAGTAGTTAGAAGTGTGGTTTCATTTAAAGTGTTGCTTACACTTCCACCCTGTATATAGTCCCATTGACTGTGGAAGGTAATAGGTTATGTTAGAACATGCTATAACCAATAAAATTAAAGTAATTATATAATATATTGCAGAAATAGAAAGAGCTTGGATGTTCGAACAATTGTAACATTTTATACATCTTCATAATTATAGCTATATTACAAAATTGTTAAAAATATACAGAAAAAGATCCCTACCCTTATCTTTATCATCAGTGGCATCCATATTTTCAATTTCTTTTATCTTGAGATGAGATATATCTAAAATTTTGCTATTATTTCTAATATCAGTCTCTTTTTCTTCCTTGATTTCTTTTTTTATACCTGGTTCACTTATATTTATTTGTAACGTTTTTTCTTTCAATGGTTTCCTTATCTGAAAAGATAATATGTAAAACATGAAGATTTTTTTAAATAAATATATTTTTTAATAGTCAGCTGTGGCTCCCTCATTGACTATTCAAAGTTGTGACCTAAATCTAACTACAAATGTGATGCTTGTGGGTCTGAGGACTACCTGCCCACCACCATACCCACATTATCTGCCCTGCTGTATCCCACATACAACAGGATAGGCAGAGGGAGCCTAATGTTAAGGCACTCCATTCTCCATTTTCTACCGAATTCTGGAGGCATAGCGCCATTGAGTGGCAGAACTAAACGCCGCGCTTTGCATCGACACCAAAGCGAACAAATGGAAATGTAAACGTTAATAAATATTTCACTTCCTCGAGTGGGGATCGAATCCACTACCGTCGTGTTACTGTCACACCCATGTGCCACTGCGCCAAACCGGCCTCGTAATATATTATTATTATATTTAATATTGAGGTGTAAATCTATAACTAACAAAATTTTGGATTACTCACCGGAAAGGCTACATTTGATTCTTGAATTACATATCCATCCAAAACATGAGTTAAAACAAAATTTCTGTCATCTTTCAATTTTATATCTGGAGTTTTAGTATTAGTTAGTGTAATACTTGATTTCTTTTCCTCTTTAAGAATTTTGCTATCTAAATTTTCTAGTTTACTATTTTTAACATCTTTCTCAGTCTCTTTTTGTTTAGTTTCTTTTATTTCTTTCGTTTCTTTGATTTCTTTTATTACTTTCGTTTCTTTGACTTCTTTTATTTCTTTCGTTTCTTTGATTATTTTTGTTTCTTTTATTTCTTTAGCTTCTTTTAATTCTTTAGTTTCAGATTTGATTTCTAGATTTTGCTCTTTAACAGTCGATGCTGATGGTATTGGTTGTTTATTGTCTGGTTCATTTGTGTTTCTTACTTCAGTACTAACTTCTTTATCAGCTAGGAGTCTACCTCTCGCTTGTGTAAATACTGTATTTCGTATTAATTTATCTTTTTCAGTTGGCAACATCGGTAACGAATTAGGAGTTGCAACACTTGCACTTCTAACAATGTTTTGTGTTTCTAAAATAGGCATATTTCTTATGGGTTTAGCTAATTCTTCCTTTATTTTAGTATTTGGATCATGAGATTGCCTTAAGGGTGTGATTTGCATATTGTTTATTATAATTCGACCATCCGGCTTGTGAACAGGGCTCGTGTTCACACCAACGTCTGTACAACTAACATTTGATACGTTTTCTATTCGCTTTATAATTATCGGATTTTCTGTGGGATTATTAGATATTTTTCTATGCAATTCGTCTGGAGATTCACTTTTTCTTTTTCTGTTTAAGGGAATGTTGTTTCCTTCAATTTTTCCATGACTTGATATTGATATACTATTAGAAATTGGCACGTTATTTGGTACTATTTTTCGAGGTCCATTATTTATACTAAGAGTGTTTGGCGCATTTTGTGGGATTGTGTTACTGGGCTGGACGGACATAATATTTGGTCCACTTGTCCTAATTTGGTTTGTTCGAGGTTGGATAGGTCTAAACGATTGAGGTCCTTTAACGGGTACTGTGGGCATATGCTGAATTCCTTTATTTGCTGTTGTTGGAGTTTTTCTAATTTCTTGTACATTTTGCATTGTGTTTTGTTGTGTTGGCTGTATATTTGCTATATTCTGTTGTGCTATCGGTCGTACTTGATTGCTTTGATCGTAAGGTGGTGGAAACCTCATATTTTGTATGTTATTAGGAACCATTGTAATAGTTTGTTGCATTTGAATCTTTTGTTCCTGTTGCATAATTTGAGGGCCTGGTTGTCTATATGTGTTAGGACCAATATTAATATTATCTTGAGGCCTTATATTATTAACCAGCTCATTTATATGAGCTATCTGATTAGGAACTACTGGTCTTTGTGTGTGAATATTTTGATTTGGCACAGCATTAATAGTTTGTGGCAGTGTAGGTGTATTTGTCAATATCCTCTGGTTTTGTAAATTCGGATTTATATTACCTTGTATATTGTGAACAACATTTGGTGGTACCATTTGCATGGGCCGTATTTGGTCCTGGGGACTTTGTACGAACATTGGTTGGATATTTTGATATGCAAAGTTCTGTAAATATAGTTGATTGGGATCGATATGTTGTTGGGGTGGTTGCATATAATTTGTGGGCATATGCTGGACATATAGCACTTGATTTTGTACTGGCCTGTTCTGTATCCATGGTGGAGGATTTTGAGGATTTATTAAGATCGTTTGGTTTGGCTGCATTTGGTCACCTGGAAATTTAACAAAGGTTAGTTTATTTTTAACTGATACAAAAATATGATGAAAATGTATTCATTACTTTAAAGAGACAATTTGTCATACCTGATTGTACCAGCATCTGTGTTTCGTAAACTACTCGTACAGGGCATAACACCATTTGCTGCCCGCTTGGGTCTTGTGTTCTGTAAACATATATATTTAACAATTAATAAAATATAGTCTTTGAAAAATGAGAATACGTAACTTTGATTTATTTATTATTTTTGTTTTTTTTTATCTTTTGAATTTTGGTATTTTCTTAATTTTTCCAAAAAAAAAAAGCTCAATATTTTATTATTCTCGAAACGAATCACACAGTATTCAAAACATGGAACGGCAAGAAATTATGTAGTTTTGCAAAATTATAATTATTTATAAATACTCCCTTCAATTTTTATCTCAAAAGTTAATCTTATTAAATTTGTTCAATATTACGCCAGACAAAGAGTTCTGACATTAAAAGAAACTTAAGTAATAGTAAATAGGTTTAGAAGAGAATATTATTATCGAACTGATTTCTTATCTTTGTTACAAAATACTTACGAATTTGGGTCTTGTTGATAAATTTGTTGCATCTGTAACAAAATTGAATGTCAGATTAATGACGTTGACATTTGCATCAAAGATCGTTAATTTTGTATGTAATTTTAATAAATAACAAATGAAATGTTAGTTTCGAAATATCAATTTATAAATAGACGACATATTTATTGGATAATAATAAAAAAAACATCAAATGTAGGCGAGTAGTACACAAAAAATCATGAACTAGATCTTTTTTTCATAAATACATTTTAATGACTTGAAAGCAATATTGATGCTTAATGTTGGAACTCATTATTATTTGATATACAGGGATGTGTGATCACGTGAAATTTCGAACTATACAAGAGGGACGGCATTTCCCGCCAAGCGACACAAATGGAAGCAATCTCAGTTTTGATAGTGTAGTATTTCACTATAGAACGAATAATAATATAGATTATATAAATATAATATAGATTATATATTATTCATTATAGATTATACTAAAAAAGTGACATTATTTCATTTTTTTTTAAATGTTAAAATAAATCAATTAAAAAAAAATAGTCGAAAGTAAACATCCGCCGGAACCAAAGATCTCAGATAACGCATGGAACTATTTGTTTATTATATGTACATCTATATTGATTCTCCATATCATATTTCTTTGCATTTACCATTTATTTACACTTTTATGACTTTACAGTTTAATAATAATAAATAACTATCTCGTTCTAATGAGGTTCCTTTTCTCTCACCCTATTTTAGAGAGAAATCAGCCCATTTTTATTATTATACATTATTCAATGAGCATTGAAAAAAAATGTTTTAAGGCAGCTTAATGCTTTGGAATAAAGTTCAAAATAGCTAGATTTTTTACTCAAAAGAATTGTTAGAGCTATGATAATTTAGACCTTCTACACATAATGATAAAGTTCTTTTTGATTTCAAATGTTTTAATAAGTGCGTTCCCCTTCGGATGATGGCGGACATTTTAGTTTGGCTAGTGATGTTTACATATGTGTATCGATGTTGCTTATTTATAATGCAAATGTATTTTTCGTTAAATTTGTGTAAAAGTTGTCATGTATTTTATATACACTTATAGCAAGTTTATTAAATAAATATATCAAATGTCTAGTAATTTGTATAATTAAATTGTATTTAAAACACCTTTTTTTCAACAATTCTTAACTTTAAAAAAAATGTAACATTATTTTCAACTACAAAAAAGAACTAAATTTAATATATTTTTTAATAATTTCTTTTAAACATTAGACAACTTAATAGTCATGTTCATTGATTTGAAAAAAAAATATTAAATAAGTTTATTTATAAATAAAAAATTTGAATAAAAAAAATATATATATATCGATATATTTTCAAAATTGGTATATCACTACGACAAATATAGAGCGCCCCGGGGGCGCAACAAATCCCAAGCAGACTATAAATAAATTGGTGTGAAAGAGAAAGCAGTACACAACAAACAAAATGCGCTAGAAAGAGAAAACCAACGGATCCAATTAACGTGATATGCATACAATAATGGATTTTAGCTTTTATAGCTCTATTACCAATCTAAAGCCTATGTGATAACGTATAATGTACTTAACTCATAATTTACTCAACATTACATTACATTCAAAAAAAGGCAAATAAAATTAAAATAAATAATCATTAAAAAAAAAAACAAGGACTAGTAATTAAATGCGCTCAAGATAATTAAAAAAAAATTGTCAAAATATAAAGTAACAAAACAAGGAAGTGGTTTAAAGAAACACATTCTGACATCGTATCGGCGACACCAAACACTTCCAAATGCAATCCTGTGACGTCACGACACAAACTCAAAACTAATTTTAGTGAACACATTACATTTCAAGCTATAAATACTAAAATACAACTTGAAAAAACACTCAAAAATTATAATTAACACGTAATAATGCACAAAATTACTTACCATTTTGAACTTGTGTACTAAACACAGTTTTTACACAGAAAAAACAATGCAAATTGTATCAGAACGCCCTAAATACACTCGCATCGGACATGTTTCGCGACGAAATGGCGGCTCGATACACAACACCCATTCCACGATCGACCCGACCTCCTACTACGTGGCTCGTTTCCTGCACACACCGACGACACAATACCCCAATTCCATACAAAATGACGACAAGAAATATCGATTTTTACACTAAACCGACAACGTGGTACCGGTTCCGTGTAACCAATGATAGTGTTGTGCACAAACTCGACTCGCATTGGATGGTACGTGGTTCGAAATTCAAACACGTGCCATGACCCCGTTTCGAACTGAAAAGAATGTGACACGTGTATACCTGTCTCTCTCGCACTAATAAACAATTTATACACAGAAAAAAGAGATCAGCTATATGTTTTTCTTCTCAACTAAAATGGTTGGATAATAAACTTGTATTGTGTATTAGTTGAGTAGTATTACTACACTTCAAGTTATCTTGTTAAGGCTTAAAATTCAATGGTGTAATGTAATTTAGAAATTTTGACGTAGAAAGAATGGCGGTTGTACGGTTATATAAATAATTCATTCAACTTATCATATAGATAGTTGAATGATATGCGAATATATTTTTTGTATGGGTATCGTGTTCTCTTTGTCTATTTTGTACCTTTGTACATACAGTTTTGAGCTCGCAGAATAAAATTAGAGTCGAACCTGTTACTATGAAGTTTTTACTTATTATCGACTTCTTTTAAAATTATGCTGAAGCAAATTTATTACTTATATACATATATTGTATATTAAATAATTTCAATAAAAAAATCTTCACTCAAGAGAGTTGAGTAAAAACATTTAATATTGACAAACTAATTTGTATTCTACCTTTATGGAATGATGTTTAAGAGATAAAGAAATTTTCATCAATATTTTACTCGAATTTTGTTTTAGACCATTTATAAATCATCTAAAATGACATTATTATCGTAAGACGTAACATTTTAAATATTTTAACCGGAAACATCAACATTCTTTTCAAATTTCATATTTTTGATCATTTAACTCAACGAAACTCAAATGAAATTAAATAAATTCTTCTTTTAATAAAATGTATTATTTCCTTGTGTTGGTATGTGATCATTATTTTTTATTTTATTTTTACAGTGTTTTGTTTTGTAATTTACTCTTTGCCTTTCCTCTTTGTTAATAAACATTCTGAGAAATTCTGTGATCTTTAAGGATGATCTCACCAGAATGTAGATAAAAAATATACGACAAACAGTCGACGAGGAGATCTATATAAAGTTAAGTATGGAAGTGTAAACAACACTTTAAATGAAACTACACTTTTAACTACTCTATAAAAGCCTTATATGATTAAGAATTTAAAAAAATCCCATCAACAAAAGAGGGATTTTTTTCAAACAAAACGAATAATATATTAAATTTATCGTTTTAAAATAAAATACTTATAAAATACTTTAATTTTTATTATGAATTAAAATTAACTAATAAAAATGTTGCTGATGATTATGGCTTGCGGCGAGCTGTTGAGGAATGGCGACCCCGCGGACCTGAGTCCTCCGGAGGGGAGTTGTAATCTATCCTCCGCCTCTGGCTTCCCTTTACTGGCCAGCAGAGTGGAGCGCAAGAGCTATACGCTCGAAATGGTGGAAGTGCTCAATCTGCGTAATAGTAGAGAAACCAGCTCACGAGGTCTTCGTGATGGTGAAACCGGTGCACACCTCTATACCCTTAGCCGACCACGCCGACGTTGCCGCCAACTATTCAATTTGAGACTATTGTACAGGCGGACGTCCGTTAGTCTCATTTAATAGCCCAGTAGCCAGTCCATCCAAATTCCATTCCATAGTCCTAGTTTAGATTTCCACATTTTTCATAGTACCTACGCATTAATCGGCGACCATCTCTGGGTTGGGTTACCCAAAGATGGATAACCTGTGGTTACCCAGAGATGGAAAACCTGTGGTTACCCAGAGATGGATACCGGCTGATGCGTTATAGTAAAACATTTGTATATGCTCTAAGTGGCCTCTATGTGTTGGACCTGTGTCCCCACGCAAGCCTTCCAAAAGACATCACTCACTCTGAGAAACATAATATGCAAATTATTTATTATTCGGGAATAGAACTCAAATGTAATGTCTTAAATTGTTGTAATGACATAACAATAAGCGTACACGTGTACATTTTTGTCTTTAAACATTTTGCATTTAGTGAACAATGCTTATTGAGATACGAAAAGAAAGGCAAGTATGATTCGTTGTTAAGTTTTTTTTTGTGAGATGAGTTCTGACGAAAGGATATATATATATATTTATTGGCTTTAGGTAAACCTAAACGATCGTTTATTTATCATACAAGAGAGACTGGTTTATTATGAAACAATCTGAACTGGCTGCAACCTTGTTATATAATTTTTTTTTTACGCAGAACTTATTTTTGTTTTTTTTTAAAATATATATATATATATATGGCCAAGGTCATATTAAGATAAGTATCTATAACAAGTTAAAATATATCAAATCCTGGGCATAAATTATTAAAATTTAAAAAGACTCAAAAGTTATAAAACTAATTTTACCGGTCTCAAGTCGAATCCTTGGTAGCTACTCAAAAATGATTGAACTGATTTTGATGGAACTTTGCGACCGTTGTTATTATTTAACGAGTGCAAGTGGGTAAATGCCTTAAATATGACTTAAGTTGAAAATTATCATCCCGCTTAGTTGCCGAGATAGTGTTGACAAATACATTGACAACACGAAGTTAAGCACAATTTCAATAATATCATCTATCTTGACAAATAGGGAAATGCCATCCTACGTCATTGTAAGTGGCTTCGTTTTACATCTTTTGTTTGACACATTACTACTATACTACATAATAGGTCGAGGCAAAAGTATTTTTGTATTGTTTGTTCATACAAAGGAAAATATTTTTTTATTCATTTATAATATGTATGTGCCGTTTTTTATATTATAGGTGATCCCATTCCTGTAGAAATTTTGAGATTTTTCATTAAAAAAATCTGACCGGTAGTGTTCTCTTCTTTTGAGGTTAGCTTTATGCTTTCTAAAGTGTTCTGCAATGATTGAAACAGGTGGAAATATGATGGAGCAAGATCAGGGCAGTCCGGAGGATGCATCAACACATACCAGCCAAGCTCTTTCAATTTTTGCTGCGTGGCTATATATAAGTGCGGTCTGGCGTTATCATGGTGGAACACCACGCCCTTCCTATTCACCAGCTCCGGCCAGTTTTCCTCAATAGCTTTTTTTAACCTCATCTGTTGCTGACAGTTGACGAAAAACTCATAGACGATTCCTTTCCAATCCCACCATACACATCACTTTGCTGTGAAACGGTCTGTAGGGCTTGTCCAGGCTTTGACCATGATCTATTTCGCACATTCTTATCGTAAGTCAAACATTTTTCATCACCCGTAGTCTCTCTCTCTCTCTCTGCTTGAGAAATAGTTCGGAATTGTTACGTTTCAACAAAGAATCGCAAATGGAAACACGTGGCATTAGGTTTCTCTCAGTGAGATCATGTGACTACTATTTTAACGATGGCATTGATTTGATCGTTAAAAATGGCGGGAACTACTTTTTTTTTATTTAATGGTTTTAATACCACCTGCTATGTGAGGGATTCATCGTGAAGATGATTTGATTTGAAGTATATATTTTTCTAAATACTCACATTTATAATTGCACTGACTGAGATAAGACGCACGCGCAGCCGTAACCTCTGTGTATAGAAACGTGAAGTTCGGGCAGATGTTTATTTTCATAACGAGTACATCCACTAAGATTTTCAAAAATATTAACCTTAAAGGGGTGAAATAGGGGTTGAAAGTTTACATGGATTTTATTTAAATCGGCATCGATTTTTATAAAATTTTAAATTCAGACTTAAAAATATTTCATTGAACACTTATTTTATGATTTTTTAGAATTCAAGCTGGCGAAGCCACGACGGAGTAGTAGAAAACAAAAAGAAATAACGCTATTACAAACATCAAAAAAGCTTAATATTTTCCCCCCATATCATCGGATACGATAGGGAACCTACTGTTAAGATAGATAGATAGATAAGATAATGTTATTCCCTCTTTTCGCCCAATTTTCGAGACATTGCTTATTGAGATGCGCAAACGCCGCGTTATCGTTATGAGAGGGAGAAAATGAAAATGAGTAATATTTAATCATTCCCTCGAGTCCACAATGTCAATTTAAAGTGTTAGATCTGATATTTCAGTCAAAATACAACAAGAAAATAAAATGGCCGTAGTTTTTTTTTGTATGTCGTTAAAACTTTAACCATAAAACCTGTTGAGATACATATTTTATTTTTCTTTGTAATTGGTTATGATATATTTATGTACTATTTATAATTTTTCTTTTCTGTGCTTGCTTGCTAGCAATGCTTCTCTTTGACATGATTGTTTTTTTTAAATGAAATAATTGATTATTATAATTTTTGGTGCTTATAAATATATATAGAAAATTCAATTAAATCGGCTTCACGCTGTATCCTGCACACAGCAGGGTAGGCAGAGGCAACCTCGTGTTAAGATCCTCTGTATCTCACTTTCTGCCGAATTCTGGAGGCATTGCGTATGCAGAACTCACGCCGCGCTTTGCCTCGACCCCAGAGTGAAGAAATGGAATTTTAAACGTAAATAAATATTTCACTTCCTCGAGTGGGGATCGAACCCACAACCGTCGATTTTTCTTAATTAATCTTAATTATATGTTACAGTCACACCCTTATGCCGCTAAGCCACGACGGCCTTAGTATAAAAAATTACAATAATATATTATTAGAAATCAGTAAGTATACATTTTTATTATTATTTAAATTTTTACGTAAAACAAACAAACAAACAATAAGAAATAAATGGATTGTACACAAATATATATATATATATCCAGTATCACTCGTGGTGTCAAGACAAATCGAACGAGACGTGCCATTTATCAAAATCAGTTCACTGGTTGAACAGTTACAAGACATCAAAGGAACGGACGTACAAACATACCTACATACTTATGCGCTAAAAACATAACACTCCTTTTAGGCTTCCCACAGTCGGGTGAAAATATTTTTTCTTATCATTTTATACCTAAAAATTAGAAAAGTACTGGTATCCCTACGATTTCATGAGCTTGCAATTTAGCACGGAATATTAAACAAAAACTCGTGAAAGTACTGCTATTTTTTTACTTTACGCTATATCCCGCTCATAGCAGGTTACGCAGAAGTTACTTACATGGGGACCTGTACAAAACAATGATATGAGGCCATTGTGGAGTGCGGCAGCTTCTAAGTGTAAATGGGTCGGTTGCTGATTCGATCCCACTCTGAGATACCAGAATTAATTATTTTTATTAGGTATATCGCTCTGGTAACAGTGCGTGCGATTAAATGCGGCGATTGTGGGTTTGATTCACTCGGGGGGGAATGAAATATTTAACATTTTCATTACCACGGTGTGAAAAGCTGAAATAAGTATAACTAAAAAACATTTAGAACTAATAACATTGCGGCGTTGAGTTCTGCTACTCAACAGCATTGTCTCCATAATTCGGCAGAAAGTGGGGAACAGAGTGCCTTAACACTAGGTTTCCTCTGTCTACCCTGCTGTGTGCGGGATACAGCGTGAAGCTGAACTAACTAACTAACATTGAATATCTTAAACCAAATTGTTGAAATGTTGTTTAAGACTTATGCTTGACTCTTAAGTATATGCTATGTGGACTTTATATTTAACTGTAAACGGTGTGGGTTCGATACCCACTCGAGGGAATGGATCACTATCATTTCCTTGCTCTATTAAACCAGTTAGTAGTAGAATCTTAATTAAATTTTATTTGTAGGTACTTTATTTATATACAAAAACCAAACAAAAACCAAAACATAGACGTCAGCTACCTACACTATTAATCAAACTATAACGCTGTAGATATTAATAACGCATAAGTTATATAATTTATATTTTTTTAGATATTTATATACCTATTTAAAATATGTCTATAATATAATTCTAAGTCTTAAGTTATTAGACTGACACATACTAACTAATTTTAATATGTTTATAAATTCTAAAGTAAAAATTGTATAAAACGATTTTCTTAATATATATATACGTAATATAGGTACGCTTTATGAACAGACTTTTATATTTTTACAATATCTTTATTTTATTTATATAGGCTTAATTTTCATTTCACAATATAATATAATAATAATAATAATAAAATCATTAACTATACAATAATATTCAAAATTTAACAAAAAGAAAAGGGTAAGTACTTTTAAAAAAAAAACACATTAACGCACTCAAATAAAAAATACTTCGGTCTACATTAGTTAATTAAAGTTAACTACGTCAAAATTTTTATTATAATTATTGCTCTAAATGATAAATACTTATTTAAAAATATCTTAGACGTTGGCCTTGGGTTTCATTTTGGGTGGTTTAATGATTGAACCAATACTTTTTCTTTTCATCATGGCCGCCCGCTTTTTGGATGGAGTCTTCACTGATTTAACAGATTTTCCTTTACCTTTCTTCTTGCTTACTTTCGATGGACCGGACTTAACTTTTTCATCTTTATTCTTAGCACTTATAGCAATTTCCACTTTTTTTGGCTTTTTCTCAACTTTTTTCTCTGTTTCTTTTTTCGCGGGTTTAGCTTTAGCTTGAGGTTTCTCTTTTGGTTTTTCGGTTTTATCAGACACTTTCGTTTCTTTTTTTGGTTTTTTCTTTTCCAATTTATCTTTCCCAGTGGCCAGTTTAAACGAACCAGACACTCCTATACCCTTAGTTTGTACAATTGTTCCTAATTCGACACTAGTTTTTATGTACTTCTTAATAAGATGATTAATTTTCTCGACATCGACTTTATAGTTTTCTTGTATATATTTTTTAATGGCATACACAGACGTACCTTTGCGACTTTTCAAATCAACCAGCGCTTGGTGAATCATCTCCTTTGTAGTTATTTTCTTGGGATTGGTTTTCTTAAATAATTCTGCTGTTGGGCTTTTTGGAGGTTTCTTGGTAATTTTTTTCGGCAATGCCGACTGCATTTCAAAGTCTGAGCTGTCTGACATTTTTGTTTTTGAGACGAACTCGGTACTGTTTGTTGTATTCAATATGGAAGACTAAATCTATTTTGTAGTAAGAACCTGTTTCCATTATAGCTTTTGGGGGTAGTAGGAGAAATAAAAGACATTTTATTTAATAACGAAATATTTCGTTTGTGCATAATGTTGTGATTATATATAAACATATTTTATATACTCGTACATAGTTATTAAATCTTCATTAACATTTTTTTATGTTTTATATAGAATAGATATTTATTACGCTTTTTTTAATTACTTAAAAAAATTTACCAAAGGCGCCTTAGGTTTTTTTGATTACTAGAACTAATACAGATCTTAAGAAATGAGTCACGGCTAAGAAACCATTAAAATATCTTCTAAAAAGCTTATGATTTCTTATTAAATAAGGAAAGTAGGTATGTCATAGTATTTAGAATATTAATGAGGCCAGTCGTGGCGCAGGGGCACAAATTGTGACTGTAAACGCGACTGGTTTCGATCCCCTCTCGAGAGAATGTAATATTTATTTAAATTTGCATTTTCGTTTCTTCTCTCTGGTGTCAAGGCAAAGCGCAGCGTTAAGTTCCACCTCCAGAGTTCGGCGGAAAGCGGGGAACGGAGTGTTCCCTCTGCCTACCCTGGTGTGTGCGGGATACGTCATGAAGCTCATTTATCGATATAAAATATTATTTAATAAATTCTATTACAGTCAGTTATGTAATTGATCCTTGTTTTTATAATAATTCCATTCTCATAATATTCAGTCTTCAATATTTTTTTAACTAAATGGCTTAATTGATTGTTGGGAAATATTTTTACTTAATTATGGGGAGACTACTGTGGGTTATAACGAAAACTATAAAATTTTCGACATAATTTAAATGGGTGTGATCCATTTAATAGAAATTAAATCTTACTATTTAAAATTTTACCTTTGAAGATTTATTTTAAGAATGACATATGACGTAATATATATATGCCTCAATTTGTTAATAGTTTACAGTTTTAAATAAACTTATGATTATCAAAATAATTAAGATATAGGTTTTTATACTTTTTATTTCCTCTTCTTCTATATTTAAATGAAAGGTGATAATAAAACTGAGTAGTTTAATAAATGATTTTATTATAAACCTGCCGATTTTCTGTACAAAATTTTATAAATTTGTTCGTTTTAAACTTAATTAATTAAAAGTAAAAAAATGCATGCACTGTATCTGTGAAAAAGTAACATAAAACAATAAATATAATATATATTAATATGTTCATTTTTATTATTGAAAAGCAAAGGCATTACAACATAACGCCTAATAAAAGAATATATAATTTATATTGTCATGGTTAAAAGAAAAATCGATTTATTTGTAAAATACAATACATTAAATTAATATAATTTACATAAAATACCCTTCTCAAATATATACCAAAGCTATATAATTTTTTCTTAATTTAAATGAGCAGTAATTACTTTAATACATTTTTAGTTCCAGCATTAGATTTAGATCTTATATGGTTAATTTTAACTATTTTATTATATATATAGTACAAGTCCTTGATAGTAATATATATATATAAAAAATGATTTTTCTATAAATTATTTAAAAGCAACGTGAATTTAATTTAATTTTAGCATTTGGTCTTTGAGTATATTAACTTTATTACTATGAACTCAAGGAATTAGGCCAATAGAATATTTTATATAAATATTTTTCTTCAAAACTATTAAATCTCATTGGTAGTTTTATTATATGTATAATATTATTATATTTATACATATATTGTAGCAGTTAAATATATATGTCTAAAAGGCAAAATAAAAAAAATGTAAATAATATTTGTACTCGAGAGATAAAACAATAAGAGGAAAGGAAATTAGAAATAAATTATAGAATTTCAATATCATGAAGACCGTCCAATTTAGGAAATTAAAATTGAGCCATAGAAATGCATTTATAATTAATAATATAATTTAAATTTGCAGCTAGAAAGCTAGATTCTAAAGTAAAATAAAAATTTGACAAAATGGTGGCTTTCATTTTTTTTTACTCTCTATTATGAATAAATATATATTATGAACATTTCCAAAATATCAACTATTGTAAAAGATTTCCTACCAGCCTTTAAATGAGCCAAATGCCAGGCGTATTATTAACTATTTCTTTTGCAAAATGATGCAAAAAAAATATAAACCTGATTGTTTTTTTTACACGTTATTAATTTAAACACACTGTCGTCTTAGAATGTAAACCTGCTAAATCCGTTTCTTTTTCGTTATGTACATTTTAATACAATTAGCAAGTATAGACAAAATAAAAAATCGATTTTTTGTTTATTTTATATTAGACTTAAATAAAAAAATGTAATTTTAAAATATAGAACCACTGCTCAAAGGAAAAACAACAAATTTTAACTTGGATTCTTTATGATCATTATAAAATATATACTCTTGTTAACTCTATTTATACTTAAATTATACATTTATATAGATATTGTACTTATAATAAAATTGGAATTTTTGTTTTATTTTCACGCAAAAACTACTGAACGGATTTAGATGAAACTTTACAGTAATACAGTAGCTAATAAATCAGAACAACCCATAAGTTACAATTTATGTAAAGATTTTGTATAATTTGGCTATACTATACAAAAATTTTAAGCTGGCGAAGCCGCGACTGGGTCGTCGTGGGTGGGTATGTACTAGAACAATCCCTTCGATTTACAATCCGAAGCAAACTTCCTCACGTGAACTATATAATCCAACATGACGGTCGCGAAAGCGGCGTCTAACACAAATTGAGGTATTTTACCTGAAAAATGAAAAGAATTATATCAAAATTAGAAAAAAATAAACTGGCTGTCTGTAGTAAGTTTTATACTTTTATGAATTGAAATGAATTCTCATCACCGAAGATATAATTATTTTATATAATACAAAGAATATTTTTTTATTTAAATTATACAGATTAATTACAAGTAACAACGTGAACGCCTAGGCCGATAGTGACGGGCGTTCATCCATTGTAAGATCACCACGTCGAAAATTAAGAAGGAATTCTATATGTCCAATGTTACCACTTTTTGTTGAACATCATGGTTTTATTTTGTGAAAATTTGTAATATTTATATTAAATACTAGCTCATGTGCTAATATTTATATTAAAATCGGCACATGAGGCCGTCGTGGCCAAGTGGCACAATGATGCCGCCCGCATACAGGACGGTTGTGGGTTCGATTCCCACTCGAGGAAGTGAAATATTTCTTTACGTTTATATTTCCATTTTTCTTCGCTAGTGTCGAGGCAAAGCGCGGCGTTGAGTTCTGCCACTCAACACGCAATGCCTGTAGAATTCGGCAGAAAGTTGGGAACGTAGTATCTTAACATCGAGGTTCCCTCTGACTTTATTTTATTTATGAAATTATTTTCCGTTTAGGGGGTAAATTCTAATAAGCCGTGAAACGCGTGTTTAATGAAATATTTTTAAAAGTCTGAATTTCAAATTTTATAAAACATCAGTGGTGATTTAAACACTTTTGCACAAACTTTCAACCCCAATTTCATCCATTTACGTTAGAAATTACAGCAAATAAAGGATACAGATAAAAGTTTGTATTTTTAGCGTCACACTGTATTCCGCGTTGGCAGATTCTTTATTTTATTTAAGCATAAGCTGCAAACAAAAAACGTTAGAAATACCTTTTAAATCACAGCACATCAGCCACTGGAAGACGGTTTTTTGTTCGATTTTTCCATCGGCCGTTTCTACAGCTTTCGGCGTTAAACACCAACAGCCGACTTTATTGTGACCTCTGAAATTACAAACAAATAATTATTAGGTATAAGATATGAAAGTCCATAAATAATGGACACATGGGTATGGAACACATTTTGAACCTGTGCCCCTTCCTTGATAAATAATTTTTTTTCAATCGTTAAAATGAAAAAAAAAATACATTTTCACTTCAAAAGAACATAAATATATAACCCCTAAACGAATATTGTGTCGATCAGTTATCAATTTTGTTTACAAGACGAACGAACGACACATCGTGGCGGCTGCCGGCACGACTGTTCATCTTGTAGTTAAACAATTTGGAAACATTGATAAAACTATTTAAGTTATTGTATAGACTATAAACTTAATATTTAAACTGTCTTCTGTAAAAGGAGAAGGTTATCAATTCGAGTGTATTTAATTATGTACATTAGTTTGGAACATTCAAATGGGTGAACTGATTTTGACTTTGTGATGGGTGAACTTTTTTTGTTGATAATTTCTTCCGTATTTTCTCACACAGAGTGAAATATCCTTTTGAGAATTTAGTAGACTTTACTAGCTCTCCCTTATCACAATATAT